>MU377137.1:0-89479 GCA_022495195.1 Xylaria digitata
TTTTATTAATAATTGCTAATATTTAAAAGCTATAGTAATGCTTTTATTTATAATAGCTTTTTTTAAAATGCTATATTTATTAAAAATATGCTGCATTATTATATACGCAAGCTTTTTTGCTATATTTAATTTTTTATATAGTATAAAATGCTTATACTTTATAAGTTTATTTATAATAATTAAAATTTAATTATATTTAACTTTTGTTATTAATTTTTTTAATTTTAATAGTTTAATAATAAAATTAAATAATATAACTTTTTATGTTTTATTAAATATTTTAATAAGCTGTAATAATTTATAAAGCTTATATTTTGCTGCTTTTGCTTTTTTGCAAAAGTTATATTTTTTGCATACTGTTTTAAAAATCTAATTCTAGTTTTATATTATAAAGTTGCGTTTAAATTTTTTATATGTTTTATAAAATCTTTAATATTTATATAATAATATTTTATAAAAATGCTAAGCAAATTTTTTTTATAAATTATTAAATATTATTATTTTTGTTTTATATTTAAGCTATTTATTTTTGTTAATTAAGCTTAGTATTGTATTTAGTGCTAAATATAGTGCTGCTTTTTTAATTTGTTTTATTTATTAATTATTAAACAACTGTTTTATATATGCTAATGCTAAAACAAAAGTTTTTTTAGGTTTTTTTTAAAATAATACCTAATTTTTTTTTAGTTAGTCCGTTTTATGTTTGTTTTTTTAGCTTAGAATATCTGCTTTTTGATTTTTTTTGCTTTTAATATAAATAATTTTAAAATTAAATTGTAACAAAAATTCTGCTTATTTAACTTGTTGTTTGTTTAAAACCTTAGTTATTATAAACAAAGTTAAGTTTTTATAATTTGAAAAAACTTTGATTAATATTAAAGTTTTATTTAAATAATGTTTTTATTTTTTAAATGCTTAAATTATAGCTATAAGCTTTTTATTTAGTATTTAATAATTTATTGCTAGTTTTAAGAATTTTTTTAAAAAAAATGCTACCGGATATAGCTTTTTGTTTTTATTTTGTTGTTTTAATTGTTTACTTATTATTATATCGCATACGTTAACTTTAATTTTAAATTCTTTATTTAAGTTTAATAATTGTATTACTAGTTTTATAAAAATTGCTTTTTTAATTTATTTAAATGCTTTTTGTTTTTTTGTTTTTTATTTAAACATTGTGTCTTTTTTTATAAAGTTTATAAATAGTGCTATATATTTTTTAAATTATACAACTAAAAGTTGTATATAATTAATAAATTTTATAAACAATTTTATATTTTTAATACTATTTAATATAAGCTATTTTTTTATTGCTTTAATTTTAAATTTTTAAATTTTTATTTTGCCTAAAGTTATAATAAATTTTAAAAAGTTTATTTTTTGCATATAAAACTTGCTTTTATTTAAATAAACTTTTAGTTTAGCATTTTATAATGCTTTAAGTATTTTTTTTATATATTTTTTATATTTTTTTAAAATTTTTAAGTAAATTAAAATATTATTTAAATAAACTATTATAATTTAGTTTAAATAGTTTTATAATATATTTATAATTATTTTTTAAAAACTTGTTAATATATTAATAAGCCCAAATAGCATTATTTAATATTTATATAATCTATAAAATGTTTTAAATGCTGTTTTTTATTTGTTTTTTTTTGCTATTTATATTTAATAGTAAGTGTTTAACAAATTTAACGCTATAAACTATTTTGCTTTATAAAATTAATCTTTTAAATTATTAATTTATAATATTAGTTTTACAAATTTTTGCGTTATAAAGTTTTTATAACAATAGTTAACTATTAATCTTTATATTAATTTTTTGTTTTTTTCTACTTTTTTTAATACTTATAAAATTAAATATTTTGTTAAAAATTATAACAGTTAAATAAATCTCTTTTTTAGATTCTTTTTTAAATACCGATTTAGCTTTTTTAGCTAATTTTAATTCATTTTATATATTAAAAAATATTTTAAATATTGTTTTTTTTTTAAAAATATATAATAATTTTATTTGTTATATTTTAATAATTCTGTTTTTTTTAATTGTTTAAACAGGTTAGCAAACTCTGCGTACTTTTTTAATATGTTATTTTTTTGTTTTGCTTTTAGTTTTTTAACTACTAAATATATTGCTATACTTTTTTTAAATTTGTTTAACGCTTTTTTTGGCTTATTAAAAGCTAAATTTCTTTTTAACATATTTTATTAAAGCTGGCCAATGCTTTAATTTATTTTAAAATTGCTTTTTTTTAACTAAAGTATTTTTAAAATTGTATTAAAACTGTATGTATTAATAATATTAAGCGTAAGCTTTTTTTTATAATTATAAATGTTAAAAAAAAGTTTTGCAGTTTTTTGTTTAACTATGCTACCGTTATAAATATTAAAACTTTTATTAACTGTTATAAATAAATAAAGGTTGTTTTTAAACTTTATTAGTAGTTTTGTTTTTTAAACAAATTATAAAAAAATAAAATCTTGTAAAACTTTTGTATTAAACAAAACCTTTATTTTTTTTTTTAATAACTTATGTTTACTAATACTTATGTTTTTATATATATATTTGCTATATATAGAAACTTTTTAATTAATTAAGACAGTTGTTGGTTTATGCTAACTGCTTATTGTTGTTTTTTGTTTTTTAGGCTTTTTAATATTAGTTTTTGCTTTTGTTTTTGCTATTTTTATTATTTCGAGCCAACATTCCAAATATTATATTAAAAAGTACTGCTGCTTGCTATTTTAAGTTTTTTTTTATTTGTTTAAGTAATTTTTTTTTTTTTTTAAAAGTAAATTGTTATGTATTAGCTTCGGCTTTAGCCTTTTGCTTTTTTCAATAAATTTCCAATTTTTTTATTGCATATATCTAATATTAGTTATAAATATATAATTTTAATTTTTTTTTATAATTAATACATTTTTAAGTTTGTTTTAAATTTTTTTTAAAAATAATATATTTATTTAAATTTTGATATTTAAATAACAAATATTTAACTTTATTAATTTTGTATAATTTTCTTATTAAGTTTTTATTAATTTGTTATAAAAATTATTAGTTTTATATTTTATTTATTATATAAATATAATATTAATATATTATATAATATGTTTAAAAGATTTTATAATACATTTTATGTTTTAACAACAGCTAATTTTTATTTAGTATTATTATTTTGTTATGTTAATAACTTATTGCTATAAGTTGTACAATCGTTTTTAAGTTGTTAATAATATTAGTTTCTGCTTTTATTAACAATTTTAATTCTTTTATTTTTTAAATTTTTGCTAATTTTAGCTATTATATGCCTGTTAATTCTTTTTATAATACTTTATAAGTAGTTTTAAAATCTTGTTTTCGTTTTATTTAGTTGTTTTTAATAGTTTAATAACATGTATTTTTTTATTAAATTAATTTTGCTATAGCATTTTTAAGCTATTTTAAGTTATTTTAATAATCGTACTATTTATATTTGCAATCTTTTTTTGCTAAATATTGTTTACTTTTTAGCTAATCGTTGTTTATAAAGTTGTTATTAATACTTATAGTTTTGTAAATAAAAGTTATAATCTTATGCTTTTTTTTTTTTTTTATAGTTTATTTATTTGCATAAATATAATAGTTGTTACTATTTTTTTAACAGAAATATTTTATGTTTTATATATATACAAATCTTTTTATATATAAGTATACTTTGCATTTTTAATATAATTTTAAATATGTTTTATATTTTTTAACATATTTTGTTTATTATTATTGCTTAATAATCTATTCCGTTTAAATTTTTATTATAAATATTTACGTTAGTTTAAAATGCTTTTTGTTTTATAAACGCTTAAGCTTTTTGCACTTTTTTATATAATGCTTTTTTTGTTTATAATTAAAACATTTAATTTAATTTTGTTTTTTTTTTAAAAGCTTTATAATAGTTATAGCTTTAAGTTTTATTAGTTTTAAATATATATTTGTTGCTGTTGTTTATATTTTTTAAGTTTGTTTTATATTAGCTATAAAATTCAATTTTTGTTCTTTTTTTTGTTGTTATTTTTTAAATAATCAATTATTAATCTTAATTGCTTTAGCTACATATTTTTTAAAATCTTTTAGTTAATTATTTTTATAAAGTTTATTTTAAACTAGATTTTTTAACTTTTTGCAAAAAATTGCTATTAAAATGTTGTTATTATTTTATAAGGTTTGTAATACTAGTTTGCAAAACTTTGCTATATACTTGTACACTAGTTCGGTTTGTTTAATTTTTAACAGCTAACGTTCTACTTGCTATTCTTTTTCCAAATTTTTATACATATTTATTAAAGCTTTAACAAATCTGTCTATATTTTTAAACACATTTTCGGTTTTAACGCTTTAATTATTTTCTTTTGTTTTTATATACTTTTTTATTTATAGCTTAAACTATTTTAGCGCACTTTTTGCTAAAAATTCTGTTATATAAAAAACTTTTTTTCTTTTATTCTAAAAATCTTTTTTATAATGCTTTATATAAGCTTTAACTTAAGTTAAAAATCTTTTAAAATGTTTTTAAAATCTTTCAAACTTATTTAGTTTGTTAAGTTTGTGTTGCTTAATTTTAAATACATTACTAAATTGATTTTTAAGTTGCTAGTTTATATGTTATATATTAATAACTTGTTTATTAAAATGCTGATTTATTAATTTAAATTAATTAATTTTTGTTTATAACTAATTTAAAGTAAAAGTTATTGCTTTTAAAGTTAGTTTTATAAGTTTTGCTATTTTGTTTTATATTTATACAATGTTATATAATACTAAATAAGTTAACTATTTAAAATATAACAATTAAATTTTATTTTTATAATACATAAGCTTTTTATATAGGTTAGTTTACGTATAAATAAAAGTTGTTGTTTAGTTTGTATAACTAAAGGTAACACTTGTTAAAAAATAATATAATAAATAATTGTTAAAAATTTGTTTTTTCTATAAAAAATTCTAAAAATTAAATTATAAATTTAAATTAAACAGTAAAATAAAAAAAGACTTATACTAATTATAAAAAAAAATATTTATATTTTTATAATATTTTCTTTTTTTATATATTTTTTGAATAGCAATAAATAAAAACTTATTTTAACTATTTTAAATAGCAATAAATAAAAACCTATTTCAACTATTTTAGATAGCAATAAATAAAAACTTATCCCAACTATTCATTATATGACCCCTGCGCTTATGATTGGCTGTAGCTTGTCTCTTGGTCCAGCCCCTTATTTAGTTTATAACCGCGCTAGGTTTTTCTTTCAGGCCGTCTTCCTGTTGGTTCGTAACACTTTTGAATATTAGGCTATACTTATTGTCCGCTTGCTTAAACATTTGTTATTTTTTTAGTTTTAGCTATTTTTAACTTGTTTTAACTTTTATAAAAACGCTTTTTTTTTTAACTTGTTAATTTGTTTTTTAATAATATAATAAGCTAACTAATAAATTAAAAAATTAATTTAACTATAAATTAAACTAAAACTGTTTATAAAAAGTTTTTAAGTTTTTTATAAAAGTTAATAACAATTTTAAAGTTTAAAATATATTTATATAAATCTTTTGCTATTAATTTTTATAATTGCTAACAAAAATAAATTTTATATTTTGTAAAAAAATTTTTAAATATTAGCTTTAAATATATTTTATAGCAATAAAAAATCTTAAGTTTACTAAAAACTAAACAATTGTTAATATAATTATTTATATTAATTAAACAAAAATTTTTTATAATAAATAATAATTTTTAAACAATTTAATATTGCTAAATAATAAGCTTTAGCTTTTTTAATAACATTATTAATTAAAGCTTGTTTAAATAATTTATAAAAGGCTTAAAATATTTGCAATAAAATAATACTTTATTTTAAGCAAAAGCTTATTAAAAATTACGTTTTTAATTGTTTAACATATTTTATATTGCTTTAATAAAGCTGTAAAAATAATTTATGCTATTTAATAAATAGCTTTTAACGTTGTTATTGCTTGCTACTATATTAAAAGTAATTTAAATGCCAAAATTACAATATTTACAAATAAAACAATATGTTTATTAAACTTTAAGTAGCATTAACAATTTATAAAAGTATTGCAACATATTTTATTAGTTATTAAATTTGCAACAAAAGTTTACTTATGCTTTATTATAGTTAGCTTTAGTTTTTGCAAATATAACTAGCTTTTATATATTAAAAACATTATTATAGTTATAAAAAACTTTGCTAATAAATAATTTTGTATTAAATAGCTGTTTATTTGTAATACTTAACTTTTTTTATATTATAATAATAAAGTTAAAATTTTTAAAATTACTAGTTATAAAACTGTTGCTATTAGTTTAGCTTTTAATTTATTTGTTTTTTGCATAAAGTAAAACATTAAAGTTAATATAATAAATATAAAACTATTATTATATAAAAAAAAACTAGTTGTTTAAAACTGCTTTTATTAATTAATTGTTATTAGTTATAATAACATTAAAGTTTTAAATAATATATTAATTAATAAACTATTAAATACTTTTAATAAAAAATTAAAACTTTTTTTGCTTTTTGTTATTAATAAAGCTAAAAGCAGCGTTAAAAATAGATTTTAAACAAGTTTAACCGGTTGCTTAAAATAACAAAAGCTTAAAGCAATTAGTGTTATACGTATTATTAAAGCTAATAACTTTAAAAAATTGTTTTTATATTTAAAAGCAATAAAAAAAAGTTTAAACTAAACTAATAAAATAAAAGATTTTTTTGTTATTAAAAAGTTTAATAAAAGCTGCTATTAAGTTATAACTATATAACTTTTTTTAATCAATAAAAAATTAAGCGTTATAAATATTTCTTTAAATAAAAATAGTTTTAAAGTATTATTTTTTAATTAAGCTTTATATATTTTAAGCTTAAATATTAACATAGTAATTTAACAATTTAATAGTTTTTTTAACTAGCTTAATAAGCGTGCAATAAAAAAAGTGCGCAAAAGGGTTTATATTAAATAAATAATTATGTTTATAATACTTAAAATTTAAATGTTTACGCAATAATTATTAACTTTTTATTATAAACTTGGCAATAATTAACTACTTATAGCTAGTTTTACAAAACTTTTGTTAACGTAAGCTTTAGCTTTTAAAAGCTTTTAATTATTTATATTAATTATATAAAACAAAATACTAAATTAAGCGCTTTTTATATATATATATATATTTTTTTAACAATATTAAAGCTGTAGTTTTTAGCAAAAGTATTAATAAACTTAAATAACGTATTAAAAATAAAAAATAAATTGCTAAAAATAAAAAGGTTTAAAATAGCTTTAAAGCTAAAAAAAAACAATTAATAAGCAAACAACAAAGTATTTAATTAAGCAAATAAAAGTTAATTATATATTAAATAGTTATATAATTTTATTTAACATAAAAATTAGGCCAGTAAACTTTGTTAATTTTATAACAGTAAATATAGCAAAAAAAAATTGTACTTATTTAAATTTAGTAATAACAATTTTTAACGCTTTTACTAGCAATATATATGCTTATATAAATAAACAAGCTTAAAATTAATTGCTTAATTATATTTAACAACCTTTTAAACTAATTATAAAACGTTTTTAAATTTAGCTTTAACTATAACGCATTTCCCACTTGGATTGGCCACCCAATTAGATTGGCCACTTTTTTAGACCTTCGTACGCAATATTTTCTATTTTTTCTTTTTTAACCAACAATAATAGTTAACTTTTAAACTAAAGCTAACTTATAGCTAGCTCTCTAAGCTTGCTAAAACAACCCCTGTTTATCTTTTAAACGTGCTATTAAGCTTTATAATGTTTTTTATACAACTTTTATTAATTAAAAACGCAGTTTTAATCCAAACAACAAAACGTATTTTCTAAAGTCTAAATTAACTAAATTTAAAAAAAATTTAATTATACAATATATTATTAACCTTATTATGCAATTGTTTTTACTTAAACATAGTAGTATTAAAAATATAGCTAATTAACTGCTAAAACTATACAAAAAACGTTTTATAAAAAAAAACTAAACATTTAACTTTATATAAAAGCAATTAAAGCTTTAAACACGTTTTAATTAAAAAATTAATTATTAAAAAGTTTTAAACAAAAATTTAATTAAATATTGCGTTTAGTTTATATTTGTATAAAAAACAATAATTAAAAACAGCATTTATAAAAACAATATTTACAACTTTAATAAAACAAAATTTGCAATAAGCAAAATTATAGCTAACTTTATTATAACTATATTTAAACGTATATAAAAACTAAAAGCTATATAATTAAATAATACAAATTAGTTTATAGTTATTTAAACTATTTTATTATATAGCTATATTATTTTATTTTATATTATTTTAACAAAACAAAACTATTTATTGCTTTAATATAAAAATATTAATTTATTTAGCAATTAAAAAGTTAAAACTATAAAAAATAGTTAAACAACAAACAAATAAAACGTAAATTAAATTAAACATTTTAATTTATATATAAAAAGTTATATAAAAAAAGTTTATTGTTTACTTATTTTTAATAAATATAAAAGCTATTATTTTATTAATTTTAAATAATATTGTAAAAACAGCAAAATTATAATTTTTTATATGCTTTTTTATTTTTTTTATAAGCTTTAGCTTTTAAATATTAAATGTTTTAATTTTTTAAAACGGTTATATAATAAACAAATTAAGCATTTAATACAAGCATATATTACTTATATTAAAAAAAAAGATTTTTTTAGCGCGTTTTTTTACGCGTTTTTTAAATTTATAACTTTAAATAACATATAAAAAAGTTTTAAAAAAGCAAAATTAAAGCTGTACAACTTAAAATATGTTATTAACTAACTAAATTATTGTTTAATTACTTTTTAAATCAAGCTTTTATTTTTAACTTTATTTGCTTGCTAGCAATTTGCAACTTTAAACAACTTAACTAAAGCTTAATTTTTATTTTAATATATTAAATCAAAAGTTATATAACATTAAAATAGCTTTTTAATATTTATTATTAAAAGTATAAACTAAATTATATATAATATAACTAATATTATATATTATTTTGCGTTATTAAAAAAAAAAATTGCAACTTTTTATAAAGCAAATTATTAGCTTAATTAACGTTGTTATATAAAAAGAACTTGATTATAAAATAAAAAATCTTTTATTATATAAAAAGAAAAAAATTTATAAGCTTTTAAAAACATAGTTAAGCAAAAAAATTGTAAAAACTGTTAAAATAATTATTATACAAAAAAAAAAAAAAATATGCGCTTAACGCTATAAAGTTTGCAGCAAACTTAGCTATAATGCGCAAACTTATTAAAACAATATAAAAACGTTTAGCAAATCAGATTCTAAATAGTTTGAATTAATCGTACATATTGTTATTAAATTATTTTTAAATGCGTATACAAAGGTTTAAAAAAGTGGCCAATCCAAATAGAAAATGCGTTATTTATATTTTAAAGCTAGTAAAATTATTTAAATATATTATATAATTATTATAAAACTATTATAATAGCTTATAAAAGCTTTTAAATTTATAAAAATATAAAACAGTATTTAAAACTTGTAAATAAAAAGCAAAAAGATTTTTAAAAGCGCTGTTATTATTAAAAGTATAAGTATTAAAAAAGCTAAAAAATTTGTAAAAAATACGGCTTTATAAGTTAGAAATAATAGCACAAGTTAAATAAACTATATAACAAACTAAAAGCAATCAAAGTAATAATAAACAAAGTTAAACAAAGCTTAATATTTTAAACTAAAAATTAAAAGTATTTTTTTTAAAGCTTTAAAACAAAGCTTTAAATATTTTGTTTAAAATTTTAAACAATATATTAATAATAATTGTTTTTATAACTTGTTGCCGCTTTTAACAATATAATAAATTATTAAGTATAAAAGCTTAAACGCGCTTTTGTTAATAATATAAAAACATTTTTAAAAGTAGTTAAATAGTATTAGTTATTAAAAAAAGTTTTAAAACAATATATAATAAAAATATATTATAAAGGTTGAAAATAATGTAAATAATAATATAAAAGTAATAAAAAAAATAAAAAAGTAACAAGCAACGTTAACAATTAATTTTTAAGCTAATAAAAAAGCAGGAAAAAGTTATGCCTGTGTAAGGTTATGCCTATGTATTAATTGCCTAATTAAAACATAAAAAATAATAGTAAAAAAATTATGTTTTGCAAGCTTGTTATTAAATAATAGTTTTTTGCAATATTTTTTTATACAGTTAGTTATAACAAAATATAAAAACGAAAAAAATAAAAAATTATGCAAAAAAGTATAAACATTTATTATTTATTATTAAAAACAATAATTTAAAAAAAAAAATAGTGTTACAAACTAATAAAAAAACGGCTTAAAAAAAAAACTTAGCGCAGTTATAAACCTAATAAAAAGCTAAATTAGAAAATAAGCTATAGCTAATTATAAACGCAAAGGTTACATAATAAAAACTTAGAATAAGTTTTTATTTAAAAGTATTTAAAATATTTGGAATAGGTTTTTATTTAAAAGTATTTAAAATATTATAAAAACATAAATAGTTTTTTTTATATTTAGCAATAGTTTTTTTTATTTTACTGTTTAATTTAAGCTTATAATTTAGTTTTTAGAATTTATTATAAAGGAATATACTTTTTAACAATATTTTATTGCATTTATATAATATTTCCTGTGCTACTTTTTACTAAGTGTTACTTTTAGTTATATAAACTATATAATACCTTTTATTTGTAGGTAAATCTACCTATGTGAAAAGCTTATATAATATAAAAATAGGACCCAATTGTTATAATTGTTTTATTTTTATACAAAATTTTTTACTTAGTTTAATAAACTTTTAAAAATAACGTTTATAAGCATTAAATTGAAAAATAAATTAATAAAATCTATTATAAGCTATATTTAACAAAACTATACACTTGTAAAAAATAAAAAAAATAAAAGTTAAAATTATATAGTTATAAAAACAACTAACGCATCCTACAAGCTAGTTTCGCACACAAGCAAGTTTTGCACTTTTTTTGGCGTACTCTGTAGGCCACTTTATATGTAGGGGTATTTACTCTACTTTATTATAACTTTGCGAAAAAAGGTTGTACAATAAAATAATTAGTACTATTAGATTCGTAATAAAATAACAAATCTAATAGTATTTTTATTTATTTTCTAACTATTTTATTTAAAGCGTTATTAAAAACTATGCTAAAATAATCCCTGCAAATTTGTTTTTTGAAGCTATACGCCCAAATAAAATAGCTACAAAATAAAAGAAAATATTATTAGATTCGCTATTTCATTACGAATCTAATAGTACCAATTATTTTATTGTACAACCTTTTTTCGCGAAGTTATAATAAAGTAGAGTAAGTACCCCTGCATATAAAGTGGCCTACAGGGTACGCTAAGAAAAGTGCGAAACTTGCTTGTGTGCAAAACTAGCTTGTGGGATGCGTTAATTGTTATTACGCAAAAAGTTTAATTTATTACTAACTTATACAACACTTTTTTTATTTTAGCTTAAACAATATAATATAACGTTTATAATTGCAAAATATAAATATATATGTTTTAACTATAAGCTTTTAACAAATATGCTTATAACACATAAATCTTTAAAAATGTATAGTCTTATAAAACAAGCTCACAAAACAGGCTCACAAAACAAGTCTCTAAAGTTAAAATGTAGCCAAAATGGGAAATCGTTAACTCCGGAGGTCGGAATGCGGCCCGTACTATATATATATATATATATAAGCTGACTAAACCTCTACACAATAATACTGGAACGCAGAACGGCCCTCGAAGAAGCAGATCACAGGCTTTTACGTGTAGAGAAGGATAGATTTGAGCTATATATTGCGAAGACTTCAACTCCGACACTGTTTCTATTCTGTGCACGTCTATCCCGAGCACACGCTCCATGGTACGCCGTCCTGAATTTGCTACACTATGGCCGCGTCAAAGAACCCCAAACAATGAGACAGGGAATTCTGAAACTACCTAGGCGGTTACCTAAAGTATTAAAGCAAAAAATCGTGCGATTGCTAACAATGAAGCGCGTGGGCGTTAGATCGGGCCTTATTACCTAATATGAGTCGGATCCAGGTCACGGAGGATGTGAAACCGCAGCGGATTCCTAATCGGGGTGATCTCGACTCGTATACTAGCGTCCGTCTGGGGGAGAGCGGAGAAGGTAGACACGCCAAGGGACTACTTCACGCTCACCTCGGGCAGAACCCGGACCTTTGATAGGCACGCTAATAGGCAGTTTAGTGGCTCTTCGCGGGACTTAAAATGTTTGGTATAGATGACATATTACGATGTGCAGAACGGAATACGGGATGCTCCACGTGATATAGTGTTTCCGGAATATATATATTTCTCCTTTTCCGTCGATCGGAAATCGATGTTGTCGTATTGCATGCATAAACCCACCCGTTTGGGTACAGGCCTTAAACTCGTCATCCGCGTTCGCAGGACCGCCTTGAGGGTTTCGATACCCGCTCTGCAAGCAAACCAGTCGGACTGATCACAATGCTGTTCTCGGGATTCCTGGCACTCGCGGCGCTGACTGTGGCGCCGGTGCGTGGCGCATTGACCTACAAGGGCGTGGATTGGTCATCGGTCGTCGTCGAAGAGAAGGCTGGGCGTTCGTACACGACAACGAGCGGACAGAAGAAGCCTCTCGAGTCGATCCTGAAGGAAAGTGGTGTCAACACCGTGCGACAACGTGTGTGGGTGAACCCGTCCGATGGGAACTACAATCTAGCATACAATCTACAGATTGCCAAACGGGCGAAGGCGGCGGGATTGGGTGTCTATGTCGACTTTCATTACAGCGACACTTGGGCTGATCCAGGTAAACAGGTAAGACCCCTATTATGAAATAAATTGTTTCTGTCCTTGCTGGCGATATCCGGAGTTTCGTATTTAAATTCATACCCATGCGGCTTCCAAACTCTTAAATCTATCTTGGAAAAGCCGATCTAATATCTCAAAAGACAATTCCTAGCGGCTGGCCTACTGCTATTGACGATCTGTCATGGAAGCTGTATAACTACACTCTGGATGCATCAAACCAATTCGCTGCCGCTGGAATCACTCCGTCTATCATTTCAATCGGGAATGAGATCCGTGGAGGGCTATTGTGGCCTACGGGCAAGTATGACCAATTATACAACATCGCTCGGTTGCTCAACTCCGCGGCCTACGGAGTCAAGGACAGCAACTTGTCCCCAAAGCCCAAGATAAGTAAGTAGTATACGTAATTCCTTTTTGTTAGGGCATTTAGTATCCCTGATGCTGGCTGTCTTTGTTTATTGGGAGCTCATAGGGTTCTGTTCATGGAACGCTAACTTTAGATATCGCAGTGATTCATCTTGATAATGGCTGGGACTGGGGTGTTCAAGAGTGGTTCTACTCCTCGGTGCTGTCTCAGGGTCCGCTCTCTGCATCAGACTTCGACATGATGGGAGTGTCATTCTACCCTGTAGGTTCTAAAGCTGTGCAAAAATCCTACTCATGACGATTTACTAACGGCCCCTTAGTTCTAGTAAGATTTCTGAGTTCATTGTCCGATGGGCTGGGCTACAGGCCCTGTACTAAGCAACTTTTCATCGTAGAATGCTAACCTATCAATAGCGGATCTAGCGCCACCCTAGCTAACCTCAAGACCACGTTGACCAATATGGCTAATACCTGGGGCAAGGAGATCGTTGTCGCCGAAACTAATTGGCCAACGTCATGCCCTTCTCCTGCACAAGCCTTCCCGAGCGATCTTAAAAGCATTCCGTTCTCAGCCGCCGGTCAAACTACCTTTATGCAAAAAGTAGCTGCCATCGTGGCCGGAGTCAAGAATGGCAAGGGAATATTCTATTGGGAGCCTGCTTGGGTAGATAACCAAGCACTTGGGTCGTCGTGCTCGTCCAATACAATGTTTGCTGTAAGTGCCACATTTCTAAGTCTCTTATGTTCCCTAAAATCATTCTCACCTACGTCGCCTACTTCCCACGAAAGAAAATCGAAAGAAAACCATCATGTCAGAGTAGTCGAACTTAAATATCGTACTCGAATGGTCACTAACACATCCTATTGTAGTACCCCGGAACGGAATTATCTAGTTTGGATGTATTTTCGACGATTTGAGATTTCATAGGCTCATATCGGAGGGATTAGGCGAGAGGCAAATTGATGTTTTATTACGAACAAACAAACGAAAACGGCAAGTCTTTGAACTACGTCGTGAATTAATACTGTAGAGGGTGAACTAGCTTTGTGCTATAGTCAAGTGCTTTGTAGGTCAGTATGAAGTTGTATCATGATGCTAACAAAGGGGCACTAGTCATGAGACTTAGCGGGCCAAATTCTAGACTAGTAAGATGACAATGGACAATCAAAACGAAAGGACTCGAGACTAAATTTTCTCTGCCTTAATCCCCAGTCTGTAATGAGGGTACCGGGCACTTTCCTTCGATCATTGCCTCGAATTTCCTTGCGTCCATAATGCGTGATGAAGTCCGAAAGAGAAAACCACAGCAATGAATTATGCCTTTCCTTTCCACACCGACTCAGACCGCGGATACATATCAAGCAAATGACAATAGGCCGGAGCCTCCGGTTATAACGGCAGTAGCGAGACAGGCGGAGACATCATCATTTGTTCTAGGGCCGGATACTTGCGGGTTTACAAGTGGCAGCACGAGTAAGTTTAAATCCCACAGCCGAAGAACGAAAACACTGACGGTGATATGATTCAGTTACCTGTGATTTAGGGTATGAGTGTGAAAATGTAGATAGCTACCGAGGATGCTGTATAGCCGGTGCGGAAGACTGCAGCGCAGCTATATACACTACTTGCCTCGATTATGACGAGATGCCGAATGCTGCCTTCTGTGGGCCGCGCACATTATGTTGGTGCGTAGAATGAGGACTACTATAGATGACGTGAAGGAGTCAATAAGTCTAACAGATGTCTTGTAGTCCATTATCGAAAGCATTTTGCGCCACATACGGATTCACGACAGAGGAGCAGCCTGGTGCAACCTTTACACATATTGGGTGCGCTGAATCACCCGTCTTTGGCGAACTGTATCCGTACCCGCCCGAGCTAGGAGCGATGACTGAAACATCAAGCGTAGAAAAAATATCCAGTGCTCTAGTAGTTCAGCCTGCAGACAACACCGGTTCCTCCTCATCAAGGTCCATCTCCCCTGGTGCTATCGCTGGGGCCGTGGTTGGTAGCGTCATATTCGCCCTTCTAGCCATTTTAGGTATATTTTTCATCATCAAACGGCGCCGGCGTCGACAGTGGGAACAGCGTATACATAACGGAAGCGGAGCGACGAGCGCGCCTTGCCCGTCGACGGAGGGTGTGCACTTCGGGGGCGGGGCCTCTGCGGGCGGCCTACGTCCATTATCCACGATCCACGAGCGGGAAATGCCCTCACCTGGTTCTGCTTCGTCAGGGGAAAAGCGTCGCTCAGCGTCAAGTCCACTTCAGCCTCCCATATTTGCACCAAATTGGCCGCTCGGGGGCCCTATAAGTCCTAGAAAGCCGCTCTCTTCGCACCCCGTGACTGACCTTGAAAGGCGGCTTAGCCGGGATGGATTTCCACCACAACCGCAGCCTAATCGCTACATGAGAACTGATGTGCCGATATTGAAAACGCCAACGCCGCCTCCTTTTGGGACACATTTATCGCCGCCACCGCCGCTGAGGAAGCCGAGACCGGCTCTGTTGACGGGCGGGGGTAGCTCGACGAGTACAGTTGACTTGGCGTTGCAGAGCCCACGTCTTAGCTACATACCGACGCCGACGATAGACGAGGCGTTTGGGGGAGATATCCGGAAAACACTGAATGGTGTTGGTGATTCTGATCATGATACTCTCAATCGAAACGACTCAACTCTCCCACTCCTCGCGACGGCTGTACCTTGGCCGGCAGCCACTAATACTACTACAGGCACGAGGAGCAAAAGGTTCACCAATCATGGACTGTATATCAATCCTAACCTTGAAATCTCTCGCCCCAATAACGACGCTAGATCTGTGTCCTCGCTTGACGGCACGGGTCAAAGGGAGCTTGATGATATAGTCTCGCCTATGAGCCCCGGTGACACGGAGCCCGGCGTTAGCCCCTTGACTGTTAGTCCGATTGAAAGCCAGCGGGGTAGCTTCGGCGTGTGACAAAGGAGCGGAAGACTCCCCGGTATAGGTAGGTTTGTTACTTACCGCTGTAAAAAACTTGTATAGTACGTTTTGTGGGGGCGCATTCAGTATCGACCATCACAAAGCAAGCTGGGTTTGCTTATTGGTTCGGGACAATCTATCTACCTGAGTATCTGGCATATAAGGGCGATACGATAACACACACCTTGGAAAGGGATAACATTTAAGGAATATCCCGAGGAGTGTGTGTGAAAGTTTCGGGCATATTTCAAGTCATAATATTCATTGTATCAACATCCTAGGTAATACATCGCATGCTAAGGGGTCGATGTAACATTACTATTGTATATAAAAATTGAAGGTGGGAGCCATGACGTAATTATACGCACGTATTTCAAGGTTGCCTTAACCTCGACGCTCTTAGATACCTCATAGGGGTAACCCACATCTGCAAAGGTGCCGTCGTACTCATATTGCTGCCATGAGGTACGAAGGAGAACCACACTTAAGAATATCCTGAGATTATTGGAAGATGTAAAAGGTTGCGCCTCAAAAGAGCAACTATTAGAATATGTGGGATACTGTAGTTGGATATATAGCTCTAAGTCGGAGAAAAGGGAAGTGACATAGACTCTAAATGGGTATGCTGACGTACCGACGTTGTAGAATTCTAATAGGAAAGTT
Source organism: Xylaria digitata (assembly GCA_022495195.1). Classification (NCBI taxonomy): domain Eukaryota; kingdom Fungi; phylum Ascomycota; class Sordariomycetes; order Xylariales; family Xylariaceae; genus Xylaria; species Xylaria digitata. Next base: position 16,913 of record MU377137.1, read on the forward strand.
AAGACAGGCCAGGAGGGGCCTACAACATTGTACTATATATTGTACTTTTTCCTTCGAGGAACCCCCTTACATTGGAAATATGTGGATAAGAGGGATCGACCCTTGAGGAATCTTTCATAAGTCAAGCATGTTTATTTACTTTGATCTTTATCAAGGTCGGGATCTAGTTTCGTGTCTTCTATTACCATTTTTTGCTTGAGGTTTTATGTGCTCTGTTGTGCACTTGTATGACATCAAGACATAAATATGTAGCCCGCTTTCTCCCCAAGTATTGAAATTCCCATGTCGATTTCGACTATGCCGGTTTCTGATTCCTCTATTCGCCGCACTATAGTAACAAAGTGAAGTATCGTCGACTGGAATACGTTGTATACCAAGCGGCATAGAAGAGTAATGCAATTGACCCCTAAGCCCCCCAATATTGTAATGGGGGTGCCAGTCACCTATATATATACAAAATTCCACTACAACTACCCCATAGGGTGGCTGCCACATTATCCCCTGACACTGCTAAAAGCTCCTAAAATACTAAATCTAGCAGTTGGCGGCCAATGTAGATGGCCTCGGCAGAACCCAGGCAAATGCCCTCATATACTAGTCTTAAAAGCCAACAGCCGTCACTATTAAACAGAATGAATACACTGCTTTTGCATTGAAGTATGGGCTATTACTATTTAAACCTAAAAACAACATCACCACTCCCAGCGTGTGACTGGTAAAGAGTACAACTACACAACTGCAATAAATACGCTAGCACGATGGTGACACTACTACTATTATAGCTGCGCAAGAGCTACAGTCATATTATAATATACTAGCAAGCAAAACGAAAGTTGAAGTTCCGGAAATATAACAAACTATGCTAAAATCACGTGTGTTGGTACTAGAATTAATGAGGTTAAAGATGTAGTTAGGTTTGCGCAAAGCCTGTGTATAATCGGGACATGTGGGTTCAGATTACTGTAGTATTGGAGAAAAGCGGGCCTCGCTATTGACGGCCAAACATTGCGGCCCTATATACCCCGGCCAAGGAAGCAAAAGCTGGGGTAGTGTGAATATTTAAGCGTTCCAATGACAGGCGAGGATGGGTCATCCACGAATTGGCTATATAGTCTCTATTCAGCTATGATGGCGGGTGGTAATCCCGGGCTCGGTCACCATCGTGGTGGTGGCTATTTGGGCTCCATCTGAATCTGACATCATGGCAGTTCTCCGAACGACTACTTTCCTCGCTTTTGTCCTTTCCTTCGGGCTGCCGACCGTAATAGCGGGATTGGACAGAAGTGCTCTCGCCAAACAATACTTCGGCAATGATGCCCCGTGGTACCAGGACAGGATACCCTTCTTCGAAGCTAGCGATGTCAGCATCACCGAGGTGTACTATTATCGCTGGAATATTTTCCGAGCGCACCAGCGCGATCTTGGGGCCCAGGGATACATTACTACCGAGTTGTACGTTGCTGAGTGTGGTTTATTTCATGTTTTACGGAGTAGTTTTGCCCCCTACCACCCCTTTGTTTAACCCCTTTTTTAACCCCCTTTTTTAAACGAAAAAATGCCCTACCTATATCGCCCGCACTTGTTAAGTGTAAATGCTAATTCTCGATTAGCATTGATGATGTCTCGTGGCAATTTTTCCCATCTGCGTTCCTGAACGATGCAACACAATTCCACTTCAACGAAGCACGGTGAGTGAGGCAAATCCTCTAATTACTACCTTGTGTGATAACCCAGCTCACAATGGCGAAGATGGTGCCGGGATCGTCGCTTCCGGGTAGACCATGCCAATTTCATTTACTCTGCAACTTTTGACGTAAGACATTTTAGTGAGAACATGGCTGCCGCGGTCTGGGACGCGTACCTCGTTGATGGGGTTCAGTCTGACATTATTGCTCTCCTCGACGGCATGGTGAAAGTGTACGACGCATGGCAAGACGATCATTTCGACACTTCTAAGCAACTGTACTTCATTGAGCCGCTCTTGGATGCCACGGAATACACCATTGCTAGCATCGATGCTTCCTGTGGAACTGATGGCTTCGGTGGGGGCACCAGCTTTCGACCCAGCATTAATGCGTACCAATATGGTAACGCATTAGCAATCGCTAGTATTGCTAATCTTGCCGGCCGCTCGGATATACAGGGTGATTTCGTTGCAAGAGCAGAATCACTCAAAGCCAACGTCCAAAATTCCTTATGGAATTCATCATACCAGCATTTTATCGATAGATACTACGCCAACACCAGTTGCTCAACCTATTGGGATTTCATTCGTGGTCGTGAGCTGGCGGGATACTTACCGTGGTTACATAACCTTCCGGACGACTCGATTGAGTATGCGCAGGCCTGGACGCATCTCATCGACCCCAATGAGCTTGCGGGTACCTTCGGCCTGCGGACGAACGAGCCGACTTATGAGTATTACATGGTCCAATACAGATATGATGCCCCCACGGGTCTCCGAGAATGCCAGTGGAACGGCCCAACATGGCCTTACCAAACGTCACAGGTTCTCTCTGCGCTCGCAAATGTGTTCGATCAATACGCAACCACTGTTGCCCAGGGTGTTATCACAGCGCAGGATTACATAAATATATTGAGCCAGTACGCCAGTTATCATTATAACAAGAACCGGGGCGGTTATCTCAATATCGAAGAAGATTACGATGGAAGAATCGGGGCGCCCATCGTCGGGCTAGACCGTTCGTCTCACTACTTCCATTCGAGTTTTATCGATCTTGTTATTTCCGGCCTAGTAGGAATCCGACCAAGGGCCGAAGACGTTCTCGATATCAACCCGCTAGGCGTCAACCTCGATTATTTCCGGCTCGAAGGTGTCATCTACCACGGGAATGAGATTGCCGTGCAATGGGACGCCGACGGCTCGCGATACGGCACGCAAGGACTGGTCGTCGAGGTCGGCGAAACCGTTGTTGCGATGTCTTCTAGCCTGAAGCGCCTTTCGGTCAACATTACACGGCAGGCGCCTCCTCAGCCCCTTGCGCCTATTGCCAAGTCGATTCAGCTACAGAATCTTAAAGCCTATGCGGGACCGGCTTACCCTGTCGGCAGCGTCTCTGTCACGGGCGCTGACCCGAGTAAGGTGCAAGATGCAATCGATGGGCGCATTTGGTTTTTCCAGCAACCAACTGACACATATACTATATCCCATGGATGGCAGACGCCAGCAGGGGATGGCTCCGAGGTCTGGTACATGATCGATTTCGGGGCCAGCACTGCTGTGACAAGCGGCTTGCTGGCGTTCTTTGCCAATGCCACGGTCGGCGTACCCGAATCATACCGCATTGAAGTGAATTCGACCAGTGAGTGGCAGGCAGTGACTGATCCCGTTACACCGAGGATCATAGAAAATGGGATAACGTGGACCTCGTGGAAGACGGTGAACACTAGTCAGATCCGGTTGGTATTTACGCCACCTTTGGGATCGCCATCTCGGCTTGTAGAATGGAAGGTGTATAGCGATTTTGTAAATGGGACTCTCTTTACTTAGGGAGTGAATGTTATGTAGTGAGTAAGAGCTGCTGGGTGGGTAATTAGTTGGGCAGCAAAGGAATGAAGATGCAAGCCTCATTGATCAAGTGAAAAAGCTATGGTACACGGGCTTTCAATGAATTAAGGGAAGGTGAAACAAGGGACCAGTGCTCATATATGCTGAAGAGTTAGTCGTGCTACGAAGGTCTTTCACCAGATGGCCGAAATAAAATTTGACAAGAATCCAGGGGAATCGCGCTTAAGTGCTTGTTCCCTCGGAACCCGCGAAGTCATACGTGCCCGAGATGACTGCAGACAGTTGCCCTGGGTTGCACTTGCTACGCAGACACTTGCTGTGTATCCTGGATTTAACCTAGCTACTCATAGGGCACTATGCTTCACATTTGATGAAACACGGCATGCGGGGCTTAGTCCGCGACAAGATGCCGTTTAGTATCATAGAAATGTAGGACTGGACTTACAGCTAAGACTTACATATCCTGTATGTAGCCATACGAATGTAAGACTCTCCGAGACTTCAGCTCCCACGCTTACCGGTGTATTGTCTGATGACCCGAGACAGCTGTACGAGAGCGGTGAGAAGAGGATGTGAGGTCGGTACTGGGGAGCGAGACTATGCAGATATATAGACTGCAGATCTCCCACGTGGCTGAATAGGGGCACTGGGCCTTCATACCCCTGATACATAATATGAACGGATATCAAACTCTCCAAGTCACCAGAAGTGCCCCAGGAAGACAAGCCCCGTGCGTCTAGGCGTGCGAAGCCAACTTGCGTGACAAGAGGCTCGTCAGTGGATAAATGCAATTTCCGACGGTCTGAGCCGACTTCGAGATCGAGCGATACAACGGCGCCTGTTGATTGGGCGTTATCGAGGCGCAATCCAAGAAACTGTTCCAGATGTTTGAGTCCGCCTTGTTCCAAATGTTTCGAATGGAATGATTAGACGTCGAAAGGCTCGTGTAAGGGTGTCATGATGGTAGGCGCAAAGAGTTCATATCCGCAACACTCGCACCCGTCGTTCTTGGCGGGCGGAGTGACTTGTCTGCTTGATTGCGACGAGACAGCGCATAGAAGGGTATCTCGTCTTGTAGTTACTTGCACCAGACCTTCAGAGTGGGAGCCCATTTCTGGGTCGTGCGTTGCCTCATCCCAAGCGGCCTGCAATGGAATGCGATGTGAAAGCTCGTGGTCAAGGGATCGATATCAAATGTAGTGGTAGCGTGAAGGTGGTGCATTCGCAGGTGATATCTCGAGTAGGGTAGGGAGCTATCTAACCTAACCTAACCGCATTGACCACCTTTCGGGGCAGACCCCCTTTCGGGACAGAATTCCTTACCTAGTAGGAAAAAAAGTAGACAATAATCCTAGTTTTTCGTTTGCCGTGCCTCTTGTAAAAACAAGGGCATTAGCTGACTAATCTGTATTAGCTAGTGGAATAACGAGTAGTTATCGAGATCCTATCGTCCCGTCTCTGGTTTGCCGCTCAACCATGCCGCATATCATTTGCACTCTCGACAATGCCATAAACAGCTTCTTTTTAGAGGCTGGGGCGTCGTCGTCCAAGATGCAATGCGATGAGGTTGCCCGCCAAAGGTACGGAGGAGAGATCCGGCCCGTTGACATCCAAGGGTCGACTAGCTATACTGTCATTGCAGGGCCGAATGGCAACAAGATCATCCAGTTCCGAGAGCAGGCTGCCTTGCTGGACATGCGCATGTTAGCGCTAGCTAAAGATATCCACAAAGATGTCGTGGCTAGCTGTTCTGAGTTAGGGTGGGTTGGCAATCAAAACAGTTCACAGCTAGCAATATACGAGATGGATAGGCTCCCTGGAGAGAATTATATCACTGCTCGCCCCTCTTTCACGCGCGACCAATGGCTGAATACCGTATACAGCCTGGCAAAGTTCGTTGAAACAGTATCTTTACCCCTCTCCTCTTAGCATCAACTTGCTGACATGAAACGAAGTTTCTTTGCGCAATTGTGGCAGAGGGGCACGCTAGACGATTCGAGTTTAGTCGATATGTCTGCTATAAGCACCGAATGCTACGCTAGGTTTGAATACCTAGCTGGCGTTCTCCCCGAGCGCTTCCTGCCAGCCGTCACTGAAGTACAAGCCGCGCTGCCAGCTCTCCTTGACGAATGCTATCCAGTGGTCCTTACGCACAGTGATCTCAACGAGATGAACATCCTAGTCGATATCTGCAGCGGCAAGATTACAGGCATTGGTGACTGGCCCGGCGCAAGCATCCAACCATTTGGCTTCACCCTCTATGCGCTTGAGAACTCCCTCGGCAGCATGGGCCCTAACGGATAGGAGTGGTTCGACAATGTGGATGATCTGAGGGCTGCATTCTGGAGTTCCTTCAGGGAACAGACTGGCGTGTCCGAGCCTCAAACTAAACTTATTAAACTTGCAGGAAAGGCCGGCATCCTCATCCGCTATGGCACCGCCTATGACAGTAGCTTTCCGGGAATGATAGGGGTCCGAGACCCGAACTATGGCGATTTCAGATATCTCGATGCACTCCTTTTCTGAGAAACAACTCCCCGTGTATTCTTTCGAGATGTTTCCATAACATGTGTCCGTATTGACCCAAGGTATATCCGTAGCATCGCCGCTCTCATTTCACTATCGGATAGTGTATCGGTCCCTTCGATGAAAACTTCGAACACTAACTAGTCCTTAGTAAGTGCCGCAAGCCTTAGATCCCGGCTCCGGGACTCCGTGGGCACCCACGAACTCGGAGTGTCAAAAGAAGGAGGCTAGGATACTTACGATCCACATGCTGTATATAAGACCCTACTTTGCTGTCTGTTATATAATATAACTAGACTCCTTACACAAAAAAGTCAACGAGATTACTAAGTATTACCTTTGACACGAAGTGCGTGCATATAGACCTAGCTCCTAGGCCCGTCTTTGCTGGGAGTAATCTGTAGGTCTCGAGATTCAGGGGCGATATGCCTTTGTGGACCATTAATAGACAGTTGCAATGCTTGCAGGTTTTCTACGCTATATATTCTGAAGTTAGTCGATAAGCAAGACCCCTGGCTTACAACCCCCTGCATTGCAAACCACCCCCTAGACCCCTAAAAACGCGCTATTATTTCCAACTACCTTAGTTAAACACTTTTTAATAACGCGACCGCGATTAACTTTTAGAATTACTTTTTACTTTTATTTTCTTTAAAATTAACTTTTTTTTATTGCTATGTTTTTATATTTAAACTAATACTGCGCTGTAGTTATAATTTGTATAGTTTAGCTTAAAATTTTAGTTTAAAAAGCAGTACGCAAATAAAATGTTAACAAGTTATATATATACTGCTAAATTTGTAATATTTTAACTTAAAAATAAGCTTATACTAACTTTTAAGCTTTATTTACTTATTATAAAACTTAATTAGCTAATTAAACTGTTATGTTTAAAAAGTTTTTTAAAGTTAAGTATAATATAATTATCACGTTTAAGAAGTCTCTTGAGGTTAGGTACAATATAATGTATATTCCGTATAGTAGGTCTTATACAAAACTAAAGCTTATAAAAGCAAAGAATAGTGTGCGGAGCACACCTGGATAAATCATAGTAATATGGGCAGACAGAATTAGAGAGAACACACTCTAATTGGTGGTTGTTACGAACCAACAGGAAGACGGCCTGAAAGAAAGACCTAGCGCGGTTATAAACCAGATAAGGGGCTAAACCAGGAGACAAGCTACAGCCAATTATAAGCGCAAGGGTTACGTAATAAATAGTTAGAATAAGTTTTTATTTATTGCTATCCAAAATAGTTAAAATAAGTTTCTATTTATTGCTATCTAAAATAGTTAAAATAAGTTTCTATTTATTGCTATTTAAAATAATTAAAATAAGTTTCTATTTATTGCTATCTAAAAAATATATAAAAAAAAGAAATATTATAAAAACAAAAAGAGTTTTTTTTATAATTAGTATTAGTTTTTCTTTATTTTACTGTTTAATTTAAGCTTATAGTTTAGTTTTTAGAATTTATTATAAAAGAGTTAATCTTTTAACAATTACTTATTGTACTTTATACAATATCTTTTGTGCCACTTTTTACTGAGTGTTACCCCCCCCCCTAGTTATACGGACTAAGCGACAACCCATACTTGTAAGTAAACCAACCTATGTAAAAGGCTTACATGTGCCAGGAATAGGACCCGATTGTTATAGTGGTTTAGTTGGTAGTGCACTTAAATTATGACACTAAGCTTTATGTTTTTATTTTTTAAGTTTAAATTAATAGCTAAACATATATTAAAAGCTTTTAGCTATAATAAAAGCTTTAGCAAAAAGTTGCTTGCTTGTTTTTTAATTTAAAATAAAGTAGTTAAATTAACTATATACGTATTAATAACATAATAGCAGTTAATATTAACTGTTTTTTTAACTGTTTTAAAGTTTTAAAAGTAATAAATATTTTTTTATAACGCTTTTTTAATGCTAATAAAATAAATATAAGCTAAAGTGTTAAAAACAATTATTAAATAATAATTAAAGCTTTTATGTGCTAAACTTTTTAAAAAAACGTTAAAAAAAGCAAATAAATTTTTTTTTTTTAAATATATTAACGTTAAAAATATAACGTTGTTATTATTGTTTATTTAAAAAAAATTTTATATAACGTTACTTATAAGTTAGTAACGCACTACAAGTTAATAACGCATTTTTCAGCACTTTTTATGCGCCAATTTAAATAATTTAACTATAATATATATAAATTAATTAAATTAATTGTAATCCTTTTTATTAAATGTTTTTATTTTTATTTAATAAGTTTATGCATTATGTTTAAGCTTATTATAAATGTTATAGCGTTGTTAACTTGTTTATACTTTTTTTGTTAAACAACAACTTTTAGCTTTATTACCTGATTTAATTACTTTATTATTTTTAAATTTTTGTAAAACTTAAGCGTTAGCTATAATAAAAGGTTTTTTATTTTATAGTTGTTTGTTTTTAGTTTTATAAAGCTTTTTGTTTTTTTGCTGCAAAAAAGCATTTTTATATATTAATTTCTGTATAACGCATCCCCCAATTGACTTGGCCACCTAATTGAATGGGCCACCTTAGAACGCATACAAAAATCGTCCGTGCTTTATCACGTGATACTTTAATAACTTCACCAATTTAAATCGTATAATAAAATAAAATATACCGCTAGATTTGTAACTAAATAAGGAATTCAGTAGTATTTTTGTTTATTTTATAACTAATTTATTAAGCAAGTTATTAAGCAATACACTAAAATAAGCGCTAAAATAATCCTTGCTTAGCGCTATATTAGCGTATTGCTTAATAACTCGCTTAATAAATTAGTTATAAAATAAACAAAAATATTATTGAATTCCCTTTTTAGTTACAAATCTAACGGTATAAATTATTTTATTATACGATTAGAATTGGTAAAGTTATTATATTGTCGAATTGTATACGTTTTTATATATAAAATAATCTTTTAAATCTTTTCTATTTTTTAAAACTGTTATAATATAAATATAATGAAAAGACTTATACATTTGGATTCCTTATTTAATTACAAATCTAATGGTTTTTTCTTTATATTTTTATGATTTTTATTAGTAAAGTTATTTAAAGGTTTATATATAATGTTATGTAGTGGTACGTAGCAAGGGGGTGGCCCATTTAATTGGGTGGCCAAGTCAATTGGGGGATGCGTTAGCTTTTATAATTAAGTTAATAAAATCTAAAATTTTAGTTAGCAAGCTTAAAAAATAATTTTTAACTCTAGTTTTAATAAAAGTTAATTGCTATTTAATTTTTAATATAATAGTAAATATTTTTAAAATCTAAAATTAAAATAGTAGTTTGGGGTTTAAAAAAAGTGTTTTATTTGTTTTTTAAATATTTAATGCAAATATAACTTTATTTGTATTTAAAAGCACAATTTTAGCTGCTTTAAAACTTAATTAAATGTTTTATTTAATAAATATATATATAAATATATATGTAAAGCTTATAAAAAAATTTTGCTTTTTAATATAAGTTTAATAGCGTTATATTAAACTTTTAATATATTTATTATAACGTTGTTTTAAAACATTAAAAAGAATTAAATTAAAAAGCTAAAGCTTATATAATAAATAAGCAAGCATATAAAGCGTAATAATATTGTTAAACTAATAATATTTTTTAAATTGTATTAAATAATAGTTTTTATAACTATTTAAAATTAAAAAGTAATAACTATTTTTAAATTAGCTTTAAATATAATTATTAAAATGTTTTGTTTAGCTAACGCTTATATTATTATTAGTTTAGCTGTTATTTAAAAAGTTTATAACTTAGTTTAGCAATAAAATAATATTGCAATATTAAAACGCAAAATAAACTTTGCTTAAAAAAATAATGTATAGCAGCACTATTTAACTTTAAAAATTAATAGCCTAGTTTATAATAACTTATTTTTTATTTTTAAGCTTAGTTTATTAAAAGCGTTTACGTTTTTTAAAGCTTATAACAACTATTTTAATAATTATTTTGCTTATTAAAAACCTTGTTTTATTAAAGTTATAAATATTTTTAACTTATATATTATATTTATTAATTATACGTTTTATAAAATTAAATTATTTATAATAACTTATAAAATTTTTATTAAAAGCTTGCTAATAATTAATTTAGCGGTTATAACGGGTTTAAAAATTAAATTGTTATTATATAAAGTTTAAAGCTTAGTTAACGCTAACTTTTAATGCGTTATGTTTGCGTTAAAAAATATTAGCTATTTTTTAAACATAATAAAGCTAAAGCAAAAACGTTTGCATATTTAGCTTAAAAATACGTTTAATAATAATTTTTTTTTTAAACATTACTAAATTTCGCTTTATAATGTTTATAACGTAATAAAATATATTGCTATTAATTTTTTGTTTTAATATATAGTTAAAAACGTTGTAAATATAAGCAAGCTTGTAAAAAAAAAAGTTAAAATTACGTTTTTTAGCTTAAATCGCTAGCTGCAAATCAGCTTTTTTAAATTTTTAAATTATTATGTTATTATAAAATAATATATAAATAAAGTAAAAAAATAAAAAGTTAGTAAAAAGTGTGTTACTAACTTGTGGTATATTACTAACTTGTAAATAACGTTATAAAATTAATAATTTTTAAATAAAAACTAACAATTTAACTACTTTTTTAATAAATAAATTAATAATAAAATTATAATAGTTTAACTTTTAAAGCTTTTTATTTTTTATATAAAAGCTTTATTTAATAATTTATAAATAATTTGTTATAATTTAGGTGCACTACTAACTAAACTATTAATTAAAATGTGTTTTCTTTAATTTTGTTTGCTTATATTACTATGATTTATTTAGGTGTGCTCCGCATACTATTTTTTGCTTTTACAAGCTTTAGTTTTATATAAAACCTATTATACAAAATATATATTATATTATATTTAACCTTAAAAAACTTTTTAAACGTAACATAATTTTAATATATAATAATTATAACTTTTATATAAATAATAAATTTTTTTATATTTGCTTATTAAATACAATATAGCTTTTGTTTTATAAACTTTATTATAGCTATATATTATAGCTGTTAAATATTAAAATTTTTAGTTTATTTAAAAAAAAACTTAAAAAATAAAATTAAAAAAACTTTTATAAAACGTTTTAATATAAAACTTTTAAAAAAAAACATAGTAATAATATATAAACAAGTTTTTAATTTCAAAATTATTTTAAAAATATAAACAATTATTAAAATATAATTAAAAAACTATTAAAAGCTATTATTTTTAAAATATATAATGCTTAAAAAAAAAATGTTACTAAAGCTTTTAATTTAGTTTTTATTATTAAAAAACAATTTGTTACGCTTAATTTTTTAATAATTTTTTGCAAAAGCTGTTTTTAATAAAAGCTAAAAAAAATTGCGTTTTTAAAAACAAAAATTAAAACTTTTAAAGCTTAAATTACTAAAAAGCTTACAACTAAACAAAAAACAATTAAATTAGCATTTAAAAAAAAGTTTATAAAAATAATAAAAGTACAAAAAACAAAACACAATTTATATAATTAAACTATATATGTTACGTTTAAAAAGTCTTTTAAAGTTAGGTACAATATAATATATATTTTGTATAATAGGTCTTATACAAGACTAAAGCTTGTAAAAACAAAGAATAGTATGCGGAGCACACCCGTATTAGATTATACTAAGTAATAAAGTAGGAAATGCAAGCCTATAAGGCATAAATAAAAAAATCATCATTACTTAAGCCACTAGTTGCGCTAATAACTAAGCATTAAAGCTAGTTTTAGCGCATACATAAACCACTATAAATTTAAGCTAAAATAAAAAATAAAGCTATATAACAATATATAGCGTAATTATAATACACTAAAATTTAACAATTAAAAATTTTATTATTTTTATTTTTATTAAAAAACTAAGCTTTTAATAGCAAAACAGCAAAATTATTACAATATTAAAATTAAATTTAACTATTTTTAACTTTTCTAACAACTTTTATTTATAAAAAAAAGATTTTATAAATAGTATACGTAATAAAAACTTATAAAAATATATAGTTTTTAAAAAAAACTAAGCTTTATAGCTTATAAAACCAAGCTTATTAAAAATTGCTAATTTTTTACTTTTTTTATTAAACATTAAGCATATTATAGCTATTTTTGCAAATTTTATAGCAGCAGCTAAAACTTAATTTTTAACAGCTTAACAATATTATAATACTTTTTATAAGCATTATAACTTTTATTAAACTAAAGTTATTAAGCTTGTTAAATAAATATAAAAAACAGTGTATTTTAATTACTAATTAACTTATATAAAAGCTAAACAAATTATTAATTAGTAATATAATAACTTTAAAAAGCTTAATATAGCTTTTTAAAAAGTGTTTTAATTTAAGCATAAGCATAAATATAAAGCTTTTATTAACGCTGTTATTAAAAAACTTATTAAAAACTTTACTAAATAAGCAAACAATTAGCTAAATAAAATTATTAAAACTTATTTAAAAGAAAAAAAACAGTAAATTTGTTTAAGCTTATTATAAACCTAAAAAAAGCTTTACAAAATATTTATTTAGCATAAGCTATATTGTTTAAAAATATTTATAGTACTGCTATTATTAAAAATATTTTACTTTTACATATTATAACAATAAAGCTTTGCTAAAAAGCTATAATGCTAAATATATTATAAACAATTAAAAAGATTATAAAAAAAAATTTATTTAATATTTTTAAACTAGCAAAAATAGCAAAAAGAATTAACAAGCAGCTTAATAACTAAAAAAAAAATTATTCTTGTTAAACCTGCAAAAAAAAAAAGGCTATCAAGCGCTAAAATATTAACTGCTAAAAAAATAATTAAAAAAGCAAAAAAAGCTTTAAAAACACTTTTATTAAGCGCTTTAAAGCAGATACTTATATAAACGCTAAAAAAAAAAACCTTAATATAGCAAACTGCATTATATGCTATAAACATTATTTAATAACAAACTGTTAGTTTATGTTTTTAAAGCTTTAATTACTAAATTAAAAAGTAAATAAAACTATTAAAAAAATTGCTAATTTTAAAATAGCTAACAAAGAAAGCGTTTAACAAGCAGTAAAAAAAGCGCAAAATTAACAAAAAAAAAAGCAAGTTAAGTTTAACCTACTAGTTTACTTCTGTTAAAAGAATTAATTAGTAAAGCTATTTATAATATAAATAGCAAGCTTTTTTTACGCAAAAAAAAAGCTTGCTAAATTGTATATATTACAAAACTGCGCTATAATAAACTTAAGGTTAAATATTTATATTTTTAACCAAGCTTGTTGTTTTTTTAATTTAAAAAACGTTTACTTAAACAATATAATATTAGCTAATAATAATATGCTTTAAATATACAGCTATAAAAAAATCAACTTTAAAATAAAAAGCTTAAAAAAAGTAAAAATATATAGGTTATATAATATTGCATTTTGCTTAAATATAGCTACTAATTTAATATTTTTATAGCAATTAAACCGCTTAAAAATATATTAGAAAAATAAGCTAAAATCTAATCTTTTTAAGCATCGATAAAAAAAGCTATTATATTTTTTAATTTAAATATATAAACAATATATAATAAAAAGCTTGTTAGCTTAGTTAACAACACAAGCTTTTTATATATAAAAAAACTTATTAAACTTTTATACTGGGCGCTTTAAGTTAAGGGCTAGCTTTTATAAGTAGTACTAATAGCTGGGGCATATAAGGCTAAAGCTTTTAAAACAATTATTTTACAGCTAAATAACAAAATTAGAACTACTAAATGTATAACATATAGCAAATTAAAAGCGTACTATAAAATAGCACAAAATGTTTGCACTAAAGTTATTAAAGCGGGTGTTTAACTTATTATAAACTTTTATAAGTTTAACAAGCTTTTTAAAAAAAATAAAAAGCTTTGGAAAGTAATATTAATTATTAACTAATATTTTAAATATATTTAAAATTATTATTTAAGTAACAAGCGCGCTAATATTTTGCAAAAAGCTTTTAAACATTATATATGCTATTTTAACCTTTATTATAAAGCTAAAATAAAAGTTATTAAATGTAATAATAAGCTTATTAGCAATAAAAAAAAGATAATACAGTTGGCTAAAGCTATTTAAAAAACGTACAAAATTAAATTTGAAATTTTTTTATTACACACTTAGAATTTTAACAAAAAAGCAAAAAGGTTAAAACGCACTATTGTTATAATCGGGTCCTATTCCTAGTATATGTAAGCCTTCTACATAGGTTGGTTCACCTACAAACATAAGTTGTTGCTTAGTCCGTAAGACTAAAAAGGGGTAACACTCGGTAAAAGGTAACACAAAAAATATTGTACAAAAGTATAATAAATAATTGTTAAAAGGTTAACTCCTTTATAATATATTCTAAAAATTAAACTATAAGCTTAAATTAAATAGTAAAATAAAAAAAACTAATACTAATTACAAAAAAAACTTTTTACGTTTTTATAGTATTTTCTTTTTTTATATATTTTTTAAATAACAATAAATAAAAACCTATTCCAACTATTTTAAATAGAAATAAATAAAAACTTATTCTAACTATTTTAGATAGCAATAAATAAAAACTTATCCTAACTATTTATTATATAACTTTTACGCTTATAATTAGCTATAACTTGTTTTTTAGTCCAGCTTTTTATTTGGTTTATAATTGCGCTAAATTTTTTTTTAAGCTATTTTTTTATTAGTTTATAACACTATTTTTTTTTTTTTAAAATTATTGTTTTTAATAATAAATAATAAATGTTTATGCTTTCTGCATAATTTTTTTTTTTTTTGCTTTATTTTTTATTATAGCTAATTATATAAAAAAACGTTGCAAAAAACTATTGTTTAACAAAAAACTTGTAAAACATAATTCTTTTTTTTTTGCTATTATTTTTTATGTTTTAGTTACTATGTTTTTTTTATGCTTTTATTGCTAACAACGTAAATTTAAATACTTATTTACTAAATCTAAATCAAATTATTGTTTTGCTTATATTTGCAATATCTGCTTTTAATATAACGCTAAAAATTTGTTTGCTAAGCAGCTTAACAAAATTGTTACGCAATACAAATTGCTAAAAAAAAAACTAAAAGTTTTTAAAAAAGCTGCTAAGTTAACACTTGCTTGTATACATTATTTTTATAAACAAAAAAAAATGTAGTATAATAAAATAATAAAAGCTATAGCTTATAATATTATAAATTTAAAAAAGTTTAAATTTTTTAAAAAGCGCAAACGTAAAAAAAAAAGTTGTTAAGTTAATAAAACCTTTGCTTTTATAACTGCTTTATTTATTTTTAACTAAAACGCACTTAACTTTTTTTCTGCTTAAAAAATTAATTTTGCTTTTTTAGCCCTAGTTAATTAAAGTGCTGTTAATAAAATAATGCAACCGCTTATATTATATGTGTAACGAACGGGTCCTATTCCTGGTACGGGTGAGCCTTCCATATAGGTTGATTTACTCACAGGTGTGGATTGTTGTTTGGTTCATATGACCGGGGGGGGTAACTTTTGGTAAAAAGTGTTATAGGGGATAATATGTAAAAGTGATTCTGTTAAAAGGTTAACTCTTTTATAATATATTTTAAAAACTAGATTATAAGCTTAGATTAAACAGTAAAGTAAGAAAAGACTAATGTTAATTATAAAAAGAACTTTTTACGTTTTTATAGTATTTCTTTTTTTTATATATTTTTTAGATAGTAATAGATAGCTGGCTATTCTAACTATTTTGGATAGTAATAAATAGCTAGCTATTTTAACTATTTATTACGTAACTTTTGCGTTTGTAATTAGCTGTAGCTTGTTTTTTAGTTTAGCCTTTTATTTGGTTTATAACTGCGCTAGGTCTTTTTTTTAGGCTATTTTTCTGTTGGTTTGTAACACTATTTTTTTTTTTTTAAGATTATTGTTTTTAATAATAAATAGTGAATATTTGTGCTTTTTGTATGTTCTTTTTTTTTTTGCTTTATTTTTTATTATAGCTAATTATATAAAAAAACATTATAAAGAACTATTGTTTAACAAAAAATTTGTAAAACGTAATTTTTTTTTTTTTGCTATTATTTTTTGCGCTTTAGTTATTATGTTTTTTTTATGCTTTTATTGTTAACAACGTAGATTTAAGTGCTTATTTACCGAATCTGAGTTAAGTTGTTGTTTTGCTTGTATTTGTAATATTTGCTTTCAGTATAATACTAAAGGTTTGTTTGCTAAGCAGCTTAATAAAATTGCTGTATAATACAAGTTGTTAAAAAAAAAACTAAAAGTTTTTGAAAAAGCTGCTAAGTTAGCGCTTGCTTATGTATATTGTTTTTATAAACAAAAAAAAATGTAGTATAATAAAATAATAAAAGCTGTAGCTTATAGTATTGTAGATTTAAAAAAGTTTAAGTTTTTTAAAAAGCGTAAGCGCGAAAAAGAAAATTGTTAAATTAATAAGATTATTGCTTTTGTAGCTGTTTTGTTTATTTTTAACTAAAACGTGTTTAACTTTTTTTTTGCTTAGAAAATAAACTTTGCTTTTTTAGCTTTAGTTAATTAAAATACTATTAATAAAACGTTATAACTGCTTGTATTATATGCTGCAAATGCTTTTTAGGTTTTTATATGTTTTTTATATATAAATATTTTATTTATTTAATTAAATATTTTATAATACGTTTTTTTTAACGTAAGTTTAATATTTTTTTTATTTTGTATTTTGTTTAGTTTTTTTTTATTTTGATAAACGTTTTTAGCGTAGCGTTGTTTAATGCTTTTTTTAATAATAAAATATAAAAAATTAGGTATATTTTTATTTTGTAAAATAATAATAGTTAATAATTAGTTTTTAAAATAACTTTTTTAATTTTAAATAGTTTAATTTGTTTAAAATCTAGTTTGTTGCTAAGTTGTTTAGTTTTAATGTTTTTTTTTAAAAAATATACTTTATTTTTTTTTTTTAAAGTTAGTTTTAACAATTTTAATTTATTGTAATATGCTTTTATATGTTGCTAAATAAATGTTAAGTTGTTTTTAAATCTTTATTATATTTTAATAAGTTTGTTTGTTTGTTTTTTTGTTATTGGCGCTGTTGCTTTTAAAATTTGTGTTTAATTGTTTTTTAAATTAAACTTATAGTTTGTTTTAAATAATAATATCTTTATATTTTTGTTGCTTAAACTGTTATATGCAAATTTTGCTAAAAGTAACAATTTAATTTAATTATTTTGTTGTTTATTAAAATAATACTATAAGTATTGTTTTAACGTTTGGTTTAATTTTTTAGTTTGTTTATCTGTTTATAAATAATAAGCTATAAATAGCTAATGCTTAATTTTTAAAGCTTTTATTAATGATTGCTAATATTTAAAAGCTATAGTAGTGCTTTTATTTATAATAGCTTTTTTTGGAATGCTATGTTTATTAAAAACATGCTGCATTATTGTATACGCAAGTTTTTCTGCTGTATTTAATTTTTTATATAATACAAAATGTTTATACTTTGTAAGTTTGTTTATAATAACCAAGATTAAATTATATTTAACTTTTGTTATTAGTTTTTTTAATTTTGATAGTTTAACAATAAAATTAAATAATATAACTTTTTATGTTTTGTTAAATATTTTAATAAGCTGTAATAGTTTGTAAGGCTTGTGTTTTGCTGCTTTTGCTTTTTTGTAAAGGTTACATTTTTTGCATATTGTTTTAAAAATCTAATTTTGGTTTTATATTATAAAGTTGCGTTTAAATCTTTTATAAGTTTTGTAGAATTTTTAATATTTATATAATAGTGTTTTATAAAAATGCTAAGCAAATTTTTTTTATAAATTATTAGGTATTATTATTTTTGTTTTATATTTAAGCTATTTATTTTTGTTAATTAGGCTTAGTATTGCATTAGGTGCTGGGTGCAGTACTGCTTTTTTAATCCGTTTTGTTTATTGATTATTAAGCAACTGCTTTATGTGTGCTAGTGCTAAAACAAGAACTTTTTTAGGTTTTTTTTAAAATAGTGTTTGGCTTTTTTTTGGTTTGTTTGTTTTATGTTTATTTTTTCGGCTTAGAATATCTGTTTTTCGATTTTTTTTGCTTTTAATATAAATAATTTTAAAATTAAATTGCAATAAAAATTCTGTTTATTTAATTTGTTGTTTGTTTAAAACTTTGGTTGTTATAAACAAAGTTAAGTTTTTATAGTTTAAAAAGATTTTAATTAGCATTAAAGTCTTATTTAAATAGTGTTTTTATTTTTTAAAAGCTTAAACTATAGCTATAAGCTTTTTGTTAGGTATTTAATAGTTTATTGCTAGTTTTAAGAATTTTTTCGAAAAAAATGCTACTGGATGTAGCTTTTTGTTTTTATTTTGTTGTTTTAATTGTTTGCTTATTACTATATTGCATGCGTTAACTTTGACTTTAAATTTTTTGTTTAAATTTAGTAATTGTATTATTAGTTTTGTAAAAATTGCTTTTTTAATTTGTTTAAACGTTTTTTGTTTTTTTGTTTTTTATTTAAATACTACGTTTTTTTTTGTAAAGTTTGTAAGTAGTGCTGCGTATTTTTTAAATTTTGCAACTAAAGGTTGCATATAATTAATAAATTTTATAAACAATTTTATATTTTTAATACTGTTTAATATAAGCTATTTTTTTATTGCTTTAATTTTAGATTTTTAAATTTTTATTTTGTTTAAGGTTATAATAAATTTTAAAAAGTTTACTTTTTGCGTATAAAACTTGCTTTTGTTTAAATGAACTTTTAATTTAGCATTTTGTAATGCTTTAAGTATTTTTTTTATATGTTTTTTATGTTTTTTTAAGGTTTTTAAATAAATTAAAATATTATTTAGGTAAACTATTACAATTTGATTTAAGTAGTTTTGTAACATATTTGTAATTATTTTTTAAAAACTTGCTAGTGCATTAGTAAGCCCGAATAGCATTATCTAATATTTGTATAGTTTATAAGGTGTTTTAAATGCCGTTTTCTATTTGTTTTTTTTTGCTATTTGTATTTAGTGGTAGGCGTTTAGCAAATTTAGCGCTGTAAACTATTTTGCTTTGTAGAATTAATTTTTTAAATCGTTAATCTATGGTATTAGTTTTGCAAATTTTTGCGTTATAAAGTTCTTGTAGCAGTAATTAACTACTAATTTTTATTTTGGTTTTTTGTTTTTTTTTGTTTTTTTTAATACTTATAAAATCAAATATTTTGCTAAAGATTATAACAGTCGAATAAATCCCTTTTTTAAATTCTTTTTTAAGTATCGGTCTAGCTTTTTTAGCTAATTTTAGTTTATTTTATATATCAAAAAATATTTTAAATGTTATCTTTTTTTTAAAAGTATATAATAATTTTATTTGTTGTGTTTTAATAATCCTGTTTTTTTTGGTTGCTTAAACAAGTTAGCAAACTTTGCATACTTTTTTAATATATTATTTTTTTGTTTGTTTTTTAGTTTTTTAACTACTAAATATATCGTTATGCTTTTTTTAAATTTGCTTAACGCTTTTTTTAGCTTATTAAAAGCTAAATTTTTTTTTGGCGTATTTTATTAAAGCTGGCTAATGCTTTAATTTATTTTAGGATTGCTTTTTTTTAACTAGAGTATTTTTAAAATTGCATTAAAACTATACATATTAATAATATTGAGCATAAGTTTTTTTTTATAACTATAAATATTAAAAGAAAGTTTTGCAGTTTTTTATTTAATTATGCTATCGTTATAAATATTAAAACTTTTATTAACTGTTATAAATAAATAGAAGTTGTTTTTAAACTTTGTTAGTATTTTTGTTTTTTAAACAAATTATAAAAAAATAAAATTTTATAAAGCTTTTATATTAAATAAAACCTTTATTTGTTTTTTTTAATAGTTTATGTTTATTAATACTTGTGCTTTTGTATATATGTTTGTTGCATACAAAAACCTTTTAATTAATTAAAACAGTTGTTAGTTTATGCTAACTGTTTGTTATTGTTTTTTGTTTTCTAAGCTTTTTAATATTAGTTTTTGCTTTTGTTTTTGCTATTTTTATTATTTTGGGCTAACATTTTAAATATTATATTAAAAAGTACTGCCGTTTGTTGTTTAAAGTTTCTTTTTGTTTATAAAAGTAACTTTTTTTTTTTTTTGAAGGTAAGTTGTTGTATACTGGCTTTAGCTTTAGCTTTTTGCTTTTTTTAATAGATTTTCGATTTTTTTATTGCATATATTTAACATTAGTTATAGGTACATAATCTTAATTTTTTTTTTATAACTAATACATTTTTAAGTTCGTTTTAAATTCTTTTTAAAAATAGCATATTTATTTAAGTTTTAATATTTGAATAACAAATGTCTAACTTTATTAATTTTGTATGGTTTTTTTATTAAGTTTTTATTAATTTGTTGTAAAAACTATTGGTTTTATATTTTATTTACTATATAAATATAATATTGATATATTATACAGCATGTTTAAAAGATCTTATAATGCATTTTATGTTTTAACAACAGCTGGTTTTTGCTTAGCATTATTGTTTTATTATATTAATAACTTATTGTTATAAGTTGTGCAATTGTTTTTAAGTTATTAGTAGTATTAGTTTCTGTTTTTACTAACAATTTTAATTTGTTTATTTTTTAAATTTTTGCTAATTTTGGCTATTATATATTTGTTAGTTCTTTTTGTAGTACTTTATAAGTAGTTTTAAGATTTTGTTCTCGTTTTATTTAGTTATTTTTAATAGTTTGATATTATGTGTTTTTTTGTTGGATTGATTTTGCTACAGCATTTTTAAGCTATTTTAAGTTATTTTAGTAGTTATACTACTTATACTTGCAATTTTTTTCTGCTAAGCATTGTTTACTTTTTAGCCAATTATTGTTTATAAAATTGTTATTAATACTTGCAGTTTTGTAAATAAAAGTTATAATCTTATGCTTTTTTTTTTTTTTTATAGTTTATTTATTTGCGTAAATATAATAATTATTGCTGTTTTTTTAACAAAAACATTTTATGTTTTATACATATATAAATTTTTTTATATATAAGTATATTTTGTATTTTTAATATAATTCTGAATATGTTTTACATTTTTTAATATATTTTGTTTATTATTATTGCTTGATAATTTATTTTGTTTAAATTTTTATTATAAATATTTACGTTAGTTTAAAATGTTTTTTGTTTTGTAAGCGCTTAAGCTTTTTGTACTTTTTTGCATAATGCTTTTTTTGCTTGCAATTAAAACATTTAATTTAATTTTGTTTTTTTTTTAAAAGCTTTATAATAGTTACAGCTTTAAGTTTTATTAGTTTTAAATATATATTTGTTGCTATTGTTTATGTTTTTTAAGTTTGTTTTGTATTAGCTATAAAATTCGATTTTTGCTTTTTTTTTTATTATTGTTTTTTAAACAATCGATTATTGATTTTAATTGTTTTAGCTATATACTTTTTAAAATTTTTTAGTTGGTTATTTTTATAAAGTTTATTTTAAACTAGATTTTTTAATTTTTTGCAAAAAATTGCTATTAAAATATTGTTATCGTTTTATAAGGTTTATAATATTAGTTTGCAAAACTCTGCTGCATACTTGTATGCTGGTCTGGTTTGTTTGATTTTTAGCAGCTATTGTTTAGCTTACTACTTTTTTTCTAGATTTTCGTACATATTTATTAAAGCTTTAACAAATCTGTTTATATTTTTAAATACATCTTTAGTTTTAACGCTTTAATTATTTTTTTTCGTTTTTATATACTTTTTTATTCGTAGTTCAAACTATTTTAGCGCGCTTTTTGCTAAAAATTTTGCTGCATAAAGAACTTTTTTTTTTTCGTTCTAAAAATTTTTTTTATAATGCTTTATATAAGCTTTAACTTAAGTTAAGAATTCTTTAAAGTGTTTTTAAGATTTTTTAAACTTGTTTAGCTTGTTAGGTTTGTATTGCTTAATTTTGGGCGCATTATTAAGTTGATTTTTAAGTTGCTAGTTTGTTTGTTGTACATTAATGATTTGTTTGTTAAAATGTTAATTTGTCAATTTAAGTTAGTTAATTCTTGTTTGTAATTAATTTAAGGCAAAAGTTACTGCTTTTAAAGTTAAGTTTATAAGTTTTGCTATTTTGCTTCGCACTTTTATACAATGTTGTATAACACTTAAAAAGGTTAACTGTTTAAAATGTAACAAACAGGTTTTATTTTTAGTACGGGTAAGCTTTTTATATAAGTTGATTTATTTACAGGTATAGATTGTTGTTTAATTTATATAACTAGGGAAGGTAACTTTCAGTAAAAAGTGTTATAAAGAATAATGTATAAAGGTAATTCTGTTAAAAGGTTAACTTTTTTATAGTATATTTTAAAAACTAGATTATAAGCTTAGATTGAACAGTAAAGTAAAAAAAAACTAATGTTAATTATAAAAAGAACTCTTTACGTTTTTATAGTATTTCTTTTCTTTACATATTTTTTAGATAGCAATAGATAGCTAGCTATCCTAACTATTCTGGATAGCAATAAATAGCTAGCTATTTTAACTATCTATTACGTGACCTTTGCGCCCGTGATTGGCTGTAGCTTGTCTTTTGGTCCAGCCCCTCATCTGGTTTATAACCGCGCTAGGTCTTCCTTTCAGGCCATCTTTCTGTTGGTTTGTAACAATATGCTGCAAATACTTTTTAAGTTTTTAAATGTTTTTTACATATAAATATTTTGCTTATTTAACTAAATACTTTATTGCATATTTTTTTTAATATAAATTTAATATTTTTTTTATTTTGTATTTTGTTTAATCTTTTTTTATTTTAATAAATATTTTTAACGTAGCGTTATTTAATGCTTTTTTTAATAATAAAATATAAAAAATTAAATATATTTTTATTTTATAAAATAATAATAGTTAATAATTAGTTTTTAAAATAACTTTTTTAATTTTAAATAGCTTAATTTATTTAAAATTTAGTTTGTTGTTAAATTGTTTAGTTTTAATATTTTTTTTTAAAAAATATACTTTATTTTTTTTTTTTTAAAGTTAGTTTTAATAACTTTAATTTATTATAATATGCTTTTATATGTTGCTAAATAAATGTTAAATTGTTTTTAAATCTTTATTATATTTTAATAAGCTTGTTTGTTTGTTTTTTTGCTATTAGCGCCGTTATTTTTAAAATTTATATTTAATTATTTTCTAAATCAAACTTATAGTTTGCTTTAAATAATAACATCTTTATATTTTTGTTGCTTAAGCTGTTATATATAAATTTTGCTAAAAGTAATAACTTAACTTAGTTATTTTATTATTTATTAAAATAATACTGCAAGTATTGCTTTAACGTTTGGTTTAATTTTTTGGTTTGTTTATTTGTTTATAAATAATAAGCTATAAATAATTAATACTTAATTCTTAAAGCTTTTATTAATAATTGTTAATACTTAAAAGCTATAGTAATGCCTTTATTTGTAATAGCTTTTTTTAAAATGCTATGTTTACTAAAAACATGCTGCAATATTGTATACGCAAATTTTTTTGCTGTACTTAATTTTTTATATAGCATAAAATGCTTATACTTTATAAGCTTGTTTACAATAACTAAAATCAAATTATATTTAACTTTTGTTATTAATTTTTTTAATTTTAATAGTTTAATAATAAAATTAAATAATATAACTTTTTATACTTTGTTAAATATTTTAATAAGCTGCAATAGTTTATAAGGCTTATGTTTTGCTGTTTTTGCTTTTTTGCAAAAGTTGCATTTTTTATATACTGTTTTAAAAATCTAATTTTAGTTTTATATTACAAAGTTATATTTAAATCTTTTATAAGTTTTATAAAATCTTTAATATTTATATAATAATGTTTTATAAAAATGCTAAGCAAATTCTTTTTGTAAAACATTAAATATTACTACTTTTGTTTTATATTTAAACCATTTATCTTTGTTAATTAAGCTTAGTATTGCATTTAGTACTAAACGCAGTGCCGCTTTTTTAATTTGTTTTATTTATTAATTATTAAGCAACTGCTTTATATATACTAATGCTAAAACAAAAGCTTTTTTAAAATAATATTTAACTTTTTTTTAGTTAATCTGTTTTATGTTTATTTTTCCAGCTTAAAATGTCTACTTTTAAATTTTCTTTGCCTTTAATATAAATAATTCTAAAGTTAAATTGCAACAAAAACTCTGCTTATTTAACTTGTTGTTTGTTTAAAACCTTAGTTATTATAAACAAAGTTAGGTTTTTATAATTTAAATAAACTTTAACTAGTATTAAAGTTTTATTTAAATAATGTTTTTATTTTTTAAATGCTTAAACTATAGCTATAAACTTTTTGTTTAATATTAAATAGTTTATTGCTAATTTTAAGAATTTTTTTAAAAAAAATGCCACCAGGTATAACTTTCTGTTTTTATTTCGTTGTTCTAATTATCTGCTATGACGGAGCGCCCCATATTTATTGAGCGAGTGGCTAATTAAAACAGCGCTAGTAAATACGGAACAGAAGCGCACTCTAGTATAAGCCAAAAAATTAAGTTATATAGTTATATATGTAACTATATAACTATCTAAGGTTTAGCTAAAAGTGCGCATATAACTAGTATTATAAAGCGTATATAAATAAAAAAACTTTTTAATAAATAAATTAAATAAAAAATAATTTTTTAATATATGCTTTTAAAAAAGTTTAAAAAGCGCTTTTAAAAGCGTTAGTTTTATTTTATTTTGCAAGCCAAAATCTAGTTAAAGTTATAAGCCCGGTTTGTTTATAAAACCAGTGCTTTAAAAATATAGCAGTACTTTTTTATACCTTTATTATTAGCTATATTTTTTTTTTTTTTTTACTTTTTATTACTACGTTATATTTTAGCACTAATTAAACATTTATTTAAACGTACTATAAATTATTTTAGCACTTTAAAACTTTTTTAAGATTTTTTTTTAAAAACTTATTAAAACTAAGCAAGCTAGCACAATTATTATTAAACGTATGCAAAAGTGCTAAATATATAAAAATTAGTAAACAAAAGCTTACTAAATATTTATAATTTAGCTTGCGCTTTTTAATACTTAATAAAGGCGCTAGCTATTAATTATATTTATTATTAAAAATAAAAGCAATATAATAAAAATTATGTTAACTAGCTATTTTAAAATAACGCTGCTGCTTTTACTTTTAGCGTAGCTAGCAAAACTTTTAATGCTACTGCTTTTTTTTTAGCACCTGTTTTTAATAATGCTTATTTTTTAGCTGCTAATATTAAAACAACTTTTAATAAACTTATTAAAAACTACTTTAGCAAATTAGCTATTTAAGCAGCTTATAGCGCTAAATATAATACGCTGTTTATATAAATTAATAAAATAGTTAATAAATATTAATTAAAAATAGTTAGCAATTAGCTAATTAAAAACAAGTTTATTTATTTATATAACTTAATTAAAACTTTAAAAAGCAAACTTGTTTTAATTAAATTAAGTATATAAAACTTAGTTTTATAAAACTATTAAAAAACGCTTGTAAAAGCTTATTATAAAAATATTAATTTTATAAAGTAGTTTAAAAATTAAAAAATAGCATACTAATGGGCTAAAGTGCGCAAGCTGTTTAAAGTAACAAGCAATTTTGCAACAAAAAACTTTTTTAAAGCAGTTAGCAATAAAATAGTTTTAAGCTAAGCTTAGGCCTAGCTAAACAAACTAATAAAAAATAAGCTTTTAAAGCAATTAAAAACTATTTTTAATTAGTTTAGCAAAGTTTTTGCAGATATT
This sequence comes from Xylaria digitata, assembly GCA_022495195.1. Taxonomy (NCBI): domain Eukaryota; kingdom Fungi; phylum Ascomycota; class Sordariomycetes; order Xylariales; family Xylariaceae; genus Xylaria; species Xylaria digitata. The sequence continues at coordinate 42,755 of MU377137.1, forward strand.
TTTTATGATTATGCTTATAAAAATAAAAAAGAAGTAGGCATTTATGCTACTTTTAATAAAAAAACTTTAAATAATTAAAAATTAAACAGTATTTGTAATTAAAGCTTAAAGTTGCTAAAACATAAATATAAGTATAACTGCTTATGCTATAACATTTTTAATTAAATTTATAATTAAAAGCTAAAAACATATGCTATTTTATAATATGTTTTAACTAAAAAAACAAAGTTTTATTTAAAAAAGCTACTTATTAAAAAGCAAATAAAAAATATTAAAAAGCGTTATAAGTTTATTTGATAAAAAAAATTGTAGCAAACTATTAATAAAAATAGTTAAAAAGTTTTTTAAAAACAGCAAAAAGCGTTTAAGCTTAACTAAAAAAAAAACTTAAACTATTTAAAAAAAAAAGTAATATATATTATTATTAATTTAACAATTTTAAGCATAACTAAAAATAACTTAAAAATGTTTATAACGTTTAATTAAACATTTTATATGTTATTAAACAGTATTTTAATTAATAATTGTAAAACGCTTTATTTAATAAACTGCAAAAATTTGCTAGTGCTAAACTTTTTTGTTTTTATAAAAAATAAAAAAGTAGTTAATATAAATATAAGCTAGTTTTTAATTTTAAAGTTTAAAAAAAAAATTTTAAAAAACGTATTATTAAGCGTTTAAAATAAAAAAACAAAAAACTTTATATTTATTAAAATAGCGCTTATTAAAAAGTTTTATATAAATATTATTTTAAAATTAAAGCTATAAAAAAGTAGCATATAGTATTTTAAACAAAACTATATACTACAGTTTAAAAGCAAAAAAAAAAGTATGCTTATAACAAAACTTAAAAAACGTTATAACTTAGTTTTTTTTAAATATAAACTTATTATTATTTATTTTAATTATACTTTAGTAATAGCTATATTTTCGTTTTTATAAAAAATATTAGCAAGCGCTGCAAAGCTTATATTAAACGTTGCAAATTTAAAACTAAAACGCTTATAAAAACCTTTAAAAAACTTTTTAAAACTTAAAAAAAATATAAAAAATTTATAGCATTTGCGCGCTAAATATTTAAAACTAAAAGCGTTTAAAGCTTTAATTTATAAAGCAAAAAATATAAAAATAAAAAAGATTTTATGCTTAAAGTGTAAAAATTATATATAGGCGTATGCACATTAAATAATTTTATAAAAAACATTAAAATAGCGCTTAATAAAACTGTTTTAAAAAGTTAACTAAAACTTGTTTAATTACTTTAAAAGTTTTAATAGTTTTAACTAATTATTTGCTTTAAAAAATAAGTTTAGTAATTATATTTAAACGTACTTTTTAATAAAAAAAACGTAAAATCAAGTTTTTAAAACTATTTTATGATTTAAACGCTAAATAATATAACAATTTTAGCTTTTTATATACAAAATAAAAAGCAATAACAATAAAGCTGTAATTGTAATACAAAAAAAAACAAAATATAAATAATAAATTAAAAACGAAAAAATTAATTTAAAAACTTTATTAGCGTACATTAAAAAGCTTGTTAAAAGCTTTAAACAAGCTAAAAAAAAGATTATTAAAAAAACTATTAAAATGTTAACTAGTGCTAGCTTACTAAATAAGCTATAGCCAAAAGCTATATAAGCTGCAGTATAGCTATATAATATAAGCCTTTTGAAAAAATATAATATGTATGCTTTGTATAAGGTTTTTAAGCGCTGGTTTATGCAACATTTTTAATAGTATATATTAAAAGCAATTAAGGATTTAACAAAAGATTTAAAGCTAAACTAAAATAGAATATATGCTTATAAATATAAAGCATATTTTGTTAAAAAAAATAAAAGCGTTTATAAAAACAAGCGTAATTATAAAACCTAATTTTAAACATATATAAAGTATTTAATAAGTTATAAAGCTATTAACTTGTATTATATATAAATATTTTAGCTGCAAAAAGTTATTATTATACAAAATGTTAAATTTAACAAAAAGCTTTTTTATTATAAAAAATAAAAGCGTTTAATAATTAAAATTAATAAAGCATAAATTAAAAAAATTAAAATACTAAATAAAATTTTTAAAAATTTTTTTAATATAGTTAATATGTAGTTGCAAACAAAAAATATAATATATAAATTAAATATTAATGTTTTTAACAAAAATAAAAAAGCGTTTAACTTATTTAATAAGCTTATTGTTGCTTAGCAAAAAAAGCAAAAGTTAAAAATAAGTGCGTTTAATAAGCTTATTTAAAAAAGCATAAAGGCTTAAGCTTATAAAAATTAGCTGTATAAACTTATAACTTTTTAAAAAATATTAAAGCTTAAAAAGCAATAGCTTAGGGTTAAAAATAATAGCAGCATTTAATAAATTAATTTAAAAGCGTTATAAAAAACTAATTTATTAAGCGCGCAAAAGCAAAAAGTAATAAACAACTTAGAAATTAAAACATTTTAAAAAACAAAAAAACAATTAATAAAATAAAAATATAAACAACAAATATATTTATTAGTATTAGAATTAAGCTGCAAAATAAAAAGTTAAAACTTTAAAAATGCTAAAAAAAATTAGCGCTTAAAAAATTAAAACAGTAGCGCAATTTTTATAATAATAATGTTTATAAAAAACAAAATAATTTTTTTAATTAAAAACTTAAATTAATTACTTTTTTTAAAAACGTTTATGCTTAATTAGCTAAAAGCGTTTTATAAAAAAAATAAAAAACATAAAATACTGCATTTTATATTTGTAGCAGCAGTAAATTAAAATAAATTAAAATAATTAAAACTAAAAACCGATTGAATTTATAAAAGCAACTTTTTAATGCTTTTATTAAAGTTATAAAAAGATTTAACAAAATATTAACTTAAAAAAAGATTTAAAGCAAACGCTTATAAAAAATTTTAAAGCTTAAAAAAATTAAAAGCGCTTAAAATTATATTTAAAAAGCTTGCTAAAAATGCTTTTTTTTTATTAAAATAAGTGTTTATATATAAGTTTAATAATAAAAGCTATTTTAAAACGTATAAATTTAAAATAATAATAAAAAAAATTTTATAATTAAAAAACTCTTTATAATTTATTTATGTAGCAACATTAGTAATAAAAACATTTTGTTTAGTAATAGCTATAGTAGCATAAAACAATATAAAAATTAAGTAATATAATATAATAAAAGCGTTTTTTAATGCTAAAAAAAAAAAAAAAACGCTTGTTATAGTAAACTTATTAAAAAAGTTTATTTAAAACAATAAAGTAAAGCTTTTTAAGCGCGCTTTATATAAGCTAAAAAACTTGTTTATATTATAATATAAAAAATTTACAAAAATATTTTTAAAAATTAATATAAAAGCTTTACTAAAAAAGTTTTGCTTGTTTTATATTAAAGATTAAAAAGTGCTTATAGTTTTTTATATTAATAACTTTTTAGTTGTTTATAAAAAAAAGCATGCTAAACTAGTTATAAAAATAGTTAAGCATATTAAAAGCGCTTATAAATTAAAAAAAAAAAAGCAATATATTCTGGTTTTTTAAAATTAAAATAGTTAAAAACTGCAAAAAAAAAACAATTATTTTAATATACAATTAATATATTAAAAAAATAGTAAAGCGTTATAACTTTAATAATAATAGCTAGTTTTTTATAATTTTATTGCTAATAAAAAAGCTTACGAAATTTTTTAAAAAAATAATTAAGCAGTTTATTAAAGCGTATTAAAAGCGCGTTAAATTAATTTTATATAACGTTATTATGCTAAAGCTAAATATAGCTTACATAGTTGTACAACTATTAAAATTTTTAAATAATTTAAGCAACAAATATATGTAAGCTGCTAACTAAGTTATTAAATATTTATATAAAACATAATTTTTAAATAACGTGTTTCATTATTAAGTAACAAATATTATCAAGTAACAAAAGTTTTAGGCATTATTTAGGTTGCAATATAAAAAAAACAACTATAACGTAATTAAATTACTTTAAATTAATCGAAATCTTTTTTATTAAACGTATTTATATTTATTGTACAAGTGTATGCATTATAACCAGTGTTGCCGCATATGCCACAATAGCGCGCGCACATAAATGCCTTTACTTAACAACTACTACTTTTACTGTTTTTTTAATTTATTTAACTACTATTTTTTTTAAAAACTTAAAAATTTGTTTTTTTAAATTAAGTAAATACTTTTTTAGTTTATAATTGCTTATTTTTTGTTTTTTAGCGTTTATTAAAAATATAGTTAGCTTTTTAAAGCTTAGCTACTTTATTTAATATTAATGTTTGCTTATGCAATAAATAATATATAGCTTTTAATAACAAGTTTATAGCGTTAATAATTTTATTTAGCAAGCTATTTTAATGCTTAAAGATTTAGTTTTTTAAATAAACAAACTGTAAAATAGCTTTTTTAATAATAATAAAAGTTTTTAAAACTTAAATAATAAAAAGTAATTTAAGCTTTAGTAACAGTATAAAAAAAATTAGCGCAACTTTAAGCTTTAAAATAACAACTTTTAAATTAAATAAAATAAAGTTAATAGCTTTAAACTTAAACGTAATATTTATAAGCGTTATTATTTAAATATAAGCTTTAAAAAACGCAAATAAAAAGTTTTTTTTTGAAATATACGTTATATTTGTTTGCATAATATTGTTAATTTTAATATTATACGCCTTTTTTAACAGGCTAAAATATGCTACGTTTAAAAGCTAAAGTTTATAAAAAAAATGCGTAAGCATTATTTTAGTAAAAATATTATTTTTTTAGCAATAGTTTTTAAATTTTTTTAAATAGTAGCTTTTATAACTATTAAAAATAAAAAAACGTTTTATATTTATTAAACGCAGTTAAATATATTTATTAAAATGTTTAATTTATTTTAAACTAAAATTATTATTAATTTAGCTGTTATATAAAACTGTAATTTGTTATTTAAGTAATAAAAAGCTATTGTAATATTAAAAAGCAAAATAAGTTTTTTTTTTTAAAATAATAAAAAGCAGCATTAACTAACTTTATAAATTAATTAAATAAACAGCTATAAACCAATTTTAATTGCTTTATTAAGCTTATTTAAGCTTATTTTATTTTTTAACACTTATTATAACTATATTAGTTATAATTATGCCTATTATAAACTTTGTTTTATTAAAATTATATATATTTTTTTTTGCAATATTTTTACGCTTAATAATTTTTTTTACGCGTTTATAATACGCGTTATATTTAGCAAAATCTTTGCAAAAAACTTGGTTATAATTAATTTAACAGTTTAAACGCGTTTAAAAAGCTAGTATACAATTTATAAAGCGCATTGTTTAACATTTTTTAATTAGTTAGCTACTCCGTTTAACTAATAATTAGTTAGCCATATTTTAAACATAATATACTTAAAAAAAAAACGCTTTCGAATTTAAATAAATTATAAACTATATAATTGTTTGCTTTTTAAAATCGGTTAATTTTAATTTTATATTTTTGCTGCTGCGCTAAAACGCAACACCAACGATTTTGTAGCAAAAAGTTTTATTAAAAACGTTATACATTTTTGCAAGCTTGTAAATAAAAATATAAAAGTTGTGTTTAAAAGCGCAAACAGTAGTTAGTAACTTAGTTTTTTTTAACGCGTGCTTTATTGTTATAAATAAAAAAAATAAAGTTTAAATAATAAAAGGTTAAAAAATTTAAAACTTTTGTTACTTAATAATATTTGTTACTTGATAATAAAACACGTTATAATATATAGCGCTTAAAACTTAAAAGCATAAGCGCTTTTAATTGCAAAAAATGTATTATTTGCAAATAACTTAAAAATTAAACATTTTTTGCATAGCTATATAGTTTTTTTTTTTAGTAAAGCAATAGTATAAAAAACAATAAAGTAAAGCATTGTTGCTATTTTTATTATTAAAGCTGAAATTAATGTTTTTAGCTTAATTAAAAAAAAATTATAGCGTTATAAAAATTATATAAAAATTTTTAGTTCGATTTAAACAGCGCTTAAATTATATATTTAAACAACTTTTAAATTATATGCTTAATAGTTAATAAAAATTAAAAAATTAGTATTTAGCTAAAGCATATAAACATTTAAAATATGTAAATAAAATAAAAGTATTTTAAAAAGATTTTTAAAGTTGTTTACTTTTTAATTAATTAAATATTAGCAAACAGATTTATTAAAAAGTTAAATAAAGCGCAATTTAAATATTTTTAAGCGCTTATTAATTTAATAAACAGGCATTATATAATTAAAAAAAATTCAAAAGTTGATATAAAAGCAAAGGGGGATTTTATTGGGCTAAAAGACTTGTTTTTTCTGAAATAAACGAAAAAAAAAAAAAACCTAACAACGTTAAAGGCGCTGGCGCAGCTTAAACTACTAATGCTGTTGTTGCTGCTGCTGTTGCTTCTTTTTTTTTTTATTTTTTTTTTCTACCTGCGCTAGAGGCGCGACGTCATTGTTATTATTGTTGTTATTATTGTTGTTATTGTTTTCTTTTTTTTTTGAAGAGGATGCTTAAACGGGCGCTTGCGAGGGGGCGGGCAGGGCGGGCGAGCGTGCGGCGTCGGCAGCGGCGACCCGCTTTGCGGACGGCGGCGCGCTGGGACGACATCTTTTGTAAAACATATAGTTAGCAAACAGGCGAAACTTAAGCAGAGTTAAAGGCGCTGTTTTATGGCGGCAGAAGCACCGGCTTTGGCAGCAGTAACAAAAGCGAAGGCGAAAAAAGCTATATAAAAAGGGCTATTATGTAATTAGCGCTTACTAATTATATTTAAGGGCGTTTAGTATAATATTTATTAAGGGCGGCAAACCTTTTTATTTTTGCGGTATTGGCTGCAGCAAAATTTGTATTTAGCAACTTGCTTGTAATAGCTATTATTTTGTTTATAAAAAATAAAGGCAATATATTGTTTATAAAAAACTGGAGCGGGCCCAACTATGACTAGCGCGCAAAGTGCACGCGGGGAAGTTGTGGCGGCGGCGTGTAGCACATTTTGGCGGCGGCAACAAGCAACAGCAATAAAAAGGCTTTTTTTTTTGTTGTTTTTATTGTTGTTTTTTTCTTTTTCTACTTTTTTTTTTTTTTTAGCTTTGGCTTTTATAGCTGCTTGCGCTTTTTGTATAAGCAGGAGAGCGTAAAACAATGCGCAAAGGGCTGGGCAAGCACGCATAAAATTAGTACGGCAGCAAAAGCAAAAAAAGAAAAAAAAGGATAAGCTAGCTAAAAAGTTTAGAAAAAACGAAAAAAAGCGGTGTAGCAGCAGCAAAAAATGTAAACAAAAAACAAAAAGCGTAAAATAAATAAAAATCAAGTTTTTTAAACTATAATAATGTTAATATAATTTATAATATAATTTTAAAAAAGTTATAAAAAATGTTTATATAAAAAATTTAGTAAACAAATATGTTTGTTTAACATTATAAATATATAAAGTTAGTATTAAAAGCGTTAATTATTTTGCAAATTATATGCTTATGTATATATAAATATATTTAAAATTAAATAATATATTAATATAGTTTTATTTATAATTAAAATAAATAAGTTAGCAAAAAATTTTAAAAAAAAAGCGCGTAAAAGTATAAATAAATAATATATTAAAACAATTTATAAAAAAGTTATAAAAAAAAAAAAAAAAAAAAAAAAAAAAAAAGCAATTAATAAATTAAAAAAATATATATATAAACAAAATATGTTTATTATAACGCTATTATTATAATAATATATTTTTTAATAATATTAGTAAACATATATATTTATAATATAAAATATTAATATATTTATATATATATATATAAATAACAGTTTAAAAATATGTTAACAAAATTAATTAGCTATTTTAATTATAAAACAATATATAAATTATAATGTTATTATATAACGTTTAAATTTTTTATTTATATATAAATAAATATAAAAAAAAATAAAAAATGTTTTAAATATTATAATGCTAGCGTATAAAATTAAAATATATTTAAACATTATATAGTTATTTAAATAAAAAGTGTATAATAAAGCGTTTTATATTTATTAAGCAAATAATTAATTAAAATAGCGCTAATAAATATAAAACAAAAGCGCACTTTAATATAAGCTAAAGAATTAAATTATATAGTTATATATATAATTATATAATTATTTAAAGTTTAGCTAAAAGTGCGCATATAATTAGTATTATAAAGCGCATATAAATAAAAAAACTTTTTAATAAATAAATTAAATAAAAAATAACTTTTTAATATACGCTTTTAAAAAGGTTTAAAAAGCGCTTTTAAAAGCGCTGGTTTTATTCCACTTTGCAAGCCAAAATCCAGTTAAATCTGCTTATTGCTATATTATATACGTTAACTTCAACTTTAAATTTTTTATTTAGGTTTAATAATTATATTACTAGCTCTATAAAAATTGCTTTTTTAATCTGTTTAAACGCTTTTTGCTTTTCTGCTTTTTATTTAAACACTGCGTTTTTTTTTATAAAGTTTATAAGTAATGCTATATATTTTTTAAATTTTGTAACTAAAAGTTGTATATAGTTAATAAATTTTATAAACAATTTTATATTTTTAATACTGTTTAATATAAGCTATTTTTTTATTGCTTTAATTTTAAATTTCTAAATTCTTATTTTGCTTAAAGTTATAATAAATTTTAAAAAGTTTATTTTTTATATATAAAACTTGCTTTTGTTTAAATAAACTTTTAGTTTAACATTTTATAATGCTTTAAATATTTTTTTTATATATTTTTTATGTTTTTTTAAAGTTTTTAAATAAATTAAAATATTATTTAAATAAACTATTACAATTTAATTTAAATAGTTTTATAGCACATTTATAATTATTTTTTAAAAACTTGTTAATATATTAATAAGCTTAAATAACATTATTTAATACTTGTATAATCTATAAAATATTTTAAATGCTGTTTTTTATTTGTTTTTTTTTGCTATTTGTATTTAATAATAAACGTTTAGCAAATTTAACGCTTTAAACTATTTTGCTTTATAAAATCAAATTTTTAAATTGTTAATCTGTAATATTAGTTCTGCAAATTTTTATGTTATAAAGTTCTTATAGTAGTAATTAACTATTAACCTTTATTTTAGTTCTTTATTCTCTCTTGCCTTTTTTAATACTTATAAAATTAAATATCTTGCTAAAGATTATAATAGTTAAATAAATCCTTTTTTTAAATTCTTCTTTAAATATTAGTTTAACTTTCTTAGCTAATTTTAATTCATTTTATATATTAAAAAATGTTTTAAATATTGTTTTTTTTTTAAAAGGATATAATAATTTTATTTGTTATGTTTTAATAATTTTATTTTTTTTAGTTGTTTAAACAAGTTAGCAAACTCTGCATACTTTTTTAATACGTTATTTTTTTGTTTTGCTTTTAATTTTCTAACTACTAAACATATTATTATACTTTTTCTAAATTTGCTTAACGTTTTTCTTAGCTTATTAAAAGCTAAATTTTTTTTTAACATATTTTATTAAAGCTGGCCGATGCTTTAATTTACTTTAAAATTGCTTTTTTTTAACTAAAATATTTTTAAAATTATATTAAAACTATATGTATTAATAATATTAAGCGTAAACTTTTTTTTATAATTATAAATGTTAAAAAAAAGTTCTATAGTTTTTTATTTAATTATATTATTGTTATAAATATTAAAATTTTCATTAACTGTTATAAATAAATAAAAGTTGTTTTTAAACTTTATTAATATTTTTATTTTTTAAACAAATTATAAAAAAATAAAATCTTATAAAACTTTTATATTAAATAAAAATTTTATTTGCTTTTTTTAATAACTTATGTTTATTAACACTTATACTTTTGTATATATATTTGCTGTATATAAAAACTTTTTAATTAATTAAAATAATTGTTAGTTTATATTAATTGCTTGTTATTATTTTTTATTATTTAAGCTTTTTATTATTAGTTTTTGCTTTTGTTTTTATTATTTTTATTATTTTGGGCCAACATTTTAAATATTATATTAAAAAATACTGCTGCTTGTTGTTTTAGTTTTTTTTTTGTTTGTAAAAATAACTTTCTTTTTTTTTTAAAAATAAATTGTTATATATTAGCTTTAGCCTTAGCCTCTTGCTTAATTTAATAAATTTTTAATTTCTTTATTGCACATATTTAACACTAGTTATAAATATATAATTTTGATTTTTTTTTATAACTAATATATTTCTAAGTTTGTTTTAAATCTTTTTTAAAAATAATATATTTATTTAAGTTTTAATATTTAAATAACAAATGTTTAACTTTATTAATTTTATATAATTTTTTTATTAAGTTTTTATTAATTTGTTATAAAAACTATTAGTTTTATATTTTATTTACTATATAAATATAATATTAATATATTATATAGCATATTTAAAAAATTTTATAATACATTTTATATTTTAATAACAGCTAATTTTTATTTAGCATTATTGTTTTGTTATATTAATAACTTATTATTATAAATTATGCAATTGTTTTTAAGTTGTTAATAATATTGGTTTTTATTTTTATTAACAATTTTAATTTTTTTATTTTTTAAATTTTTATTAATTTTGGCCATTATATGCCTATTAATTCTTTTTATAATATTTTATAAATAATTTTAAAATTTTGTTTTTATTTTGTTTGATTATTTTCAATAATTTAATATTGTATGTTTTTTTTTTAAATTAAATTTGCTACTGCGTTCTTAAGCTATTTTAAGTCATTTTAATAGTTGTACTATTTATACTTATAATCTTTGCTTGCTAAACATTGTTTTCTTTTTAGCTAATTGCTATTTATAAAATTATTATTAATATTTATAGTTTTATAAATAAAAGTTATAATTTTATGCTTTTTTTTTTTTTTTATAGTTTATTTATTTGTGTAAATATAACAATTATTAATATTTTTTTAGCAAAAACATTCTACGTTTTATACGTATAAATCTTTTTATATATAAGTATACCTTGCATTTTTAATATAGTTTTAAATATGTTTTACACCTTTTTATATATTTTATTTGTTATTGTTGTTTAATAATTTATTTTATTTAAATTTTTATTATAAATATTTATATTAGTTTAAAATGTTTTTTGTTTTATAAACGCTTAAGCTTTTTGTACTTTTTTATATAATGCTTTTTTTGCCTGTAATTAAAACATTTAATTTAATTTTGTTTTTTTTTTAAAGGTTTTATAATAGTTACAGCTTTAAATTTTATTAGTTTTAAATATGTTTTTATTACTGTTGTCTATATTTTTTAAGTTTGTTTTGTATTAGCTATAAAATTTAATTTTCGCCTTTTTTTTTGTTGTTATTTTTTAAACAATCGATTGTTAATTTTAATTGCTCTAGCTATATACTTTTTAAAATTTTTTAGCTAATTATTTTTATAAAGTTTATTTTAAATTAAATTTTTTAGCTTTTTATAAAAAATTGTTATTAAAATGTTGTTATTGTTTTATAAAGTTTGTAATACTAGTTTGCAAAACTTTGCTGTATATTTGTATGCTAGTCCGGTTTATTTAATTTTTAGCAGCTGCTGTTTAGCTTATTATTTTTTTCTAGATTTTTATACATGTTTATTAAAGCTTTAGCAAATCCGTTTATATTTTTAAACATATTTTTAGTTTTAACGTTTTAGTTATTTTTTTTTGTTTTTATATACTTTTTTATTTATAGTTTAAACTATTTTAGCGCATTTTCTGCTAAAAATTCTGTTGTATAAAAAACTTTTTTTTTTTTATTTTAAAAATCTTTTTTATAATGCTTTATATAAGCCTTAACCTAAGTTAAAAATCTTTTAAAATGTTTTTAAAATCTTTTAAACTTGTTTAGTTTGTTAAGCTTATATTATTTAACTTTAAATATATTATTAAATTAATTTTTAAGTTGTTAGTTTGTACGTTATATATTAGTAATTTGTTTGTTAAAGTGCTAATTTGTTAATTTAAGTTAGTTAATTTTTATTTATAACTAATTTAAAGCAGAAGTTATTACTTTTAAAGTTAAGTTTATAAGTTCTGCTATTTTATTTTGTACTTTTATACAATATTATATAACATTTAAAAAAGTTAATTGTTTAAAATGTTATAATCGGGTTTTATTTTTAGTATATATAAGCCTTTTATATAGGTTAGTTTATTTATAAACATAAGTTGTTGCTTAATTTGTAAGACTAAAAAAAAATAATATTTAGTAAAAAATAATACAAAAAATATTATATAAAAATGTAATAAATAATTGTTAAAAAGTTAACTTTTTTATAATATATTTTAAAAACTAAACTATAAGCTTAAATTAAATAGTAAAATAAAAAAAAACTAATACTAATTATAAAAAGAACTTTTTACGTTTTTATAATATTTTCTTTTTTTATATATTTTTTAAATAGCAATAAATAAAAACTTATTTTAATTATCTATTACGTGACCTTTGCGCTTATGATTAGCTGTAGCTTGTCTTCTGGTCCAGCCCCTCATCTGGTCCATAACTGCGCTAGGTCTTCCTTTTAGGCCGTTTTCCTGTTAGTTTGTAACAACTATTAAATATTAAGCGAGCTTAATATATAATAAGTATAAGCTTTTTTTTTTTTTATAGCTAAAAATAGTATAAACAGCTATATATTTATATAACCGAACGCTTAAAAAAGTTAACTATTAGCAAGCTCTTTATAAAAAATTTTATTTTTATTTTAATAATTTATAAAGCATAATAAGCTATAAACAAACATTTAATATTTTTTACTTAAAGGTATATAAGTATATAGCGTTCGCTATAACTACTAAAGCTAAATTTGTCACGTTTGGAAAGTCTTTTAAGGTTAGGTACAATATAATGTATATTCCGTATAATAGGTCTTATATAAGACTAAAGCTTGTAGAAGCAAAGAATAGTATGCGGAGCACACCTAGATAAATCATAGTGATATGGGCAGACAGAATTAGAAAAAGCATACTCTGATTGGTGGTTTGGTTGGTAATGCACCTAAATTATAACAAAATTAAAGAAAAAAAGGCGCTAAAAGCTTAACCTTAAAGCTTAAATAAAGTATTTAATAAGCTACTAGTTTATTAATACTTACCAAATTTAGCTTCTTTAAAAAAATAAAGTAATTATTACTAAAGATATAATATTTAACAAAAACGAATTTTTTAGCAAAAATAAAAATAAATTTTATAACAATCTTTTTAAAATAAGCTAAAAAGCTTTTAAAAAAATGTTTAATAATATTAGCTACTAAAATGCTTTATAAATAAAAAAAAACGTTATAAATAAACAAAAAAATAACAAGCTTATTATTATAGTTAAAAAAAGCAAGCAAAAAATGCTAAAAAATGCAAAAGCTAAAAAGTTAAGTAAAAATAAGCTTATAAAAAACTAGCTAAAAAAACAAAAAAAAAAAAGATTATTTATATACAAATTTTAAATTTGAGTTAAGCTTACTAATATTATTAGAATTATTTAAAGCTGCATTATTAGCTTTAATAATAACCTAGCTTAAAAAGTTAAGCTTATAACTAACGCCCAATTTAATTAGTTTAAAAAAAAAAGCTCTTATTAACTTAAGTTTATTTAAGCTTATTATTAATAGCTAAGCTACCTGTTTTAATATAGCTAAGTTATAAAACTTTAAGCTAATAAATAAAAAATTAATTATTAAAGCAAAGCTATTTAAAGTAATAAAAAGCTTGTTTAAATATTATAGCAACTAACTGCAGATATTAAAAACTGCTAAAAGCTTTGTTGCTAAAGAAAAAAAAGCTTTTAAAAAAGCTTATTAGCGCATGCTATTACAAGTAGTAAATACTAATAAAAATGCAAATATAATAAAAAAAGCTTTAAAACTAGTTAATAATTATTTAAAAGCTTACTTAAAAAAACTTTTTAGCTAAAAGAAAAAAATTTATAAAAAAAATTTTTTATTATTGCTAAAATAATATAAAAAGCTAAATATATATTTATTAAAAAATTATTTTTAAAAAGTTAAGCAAGCTTATTTATAAAGCTATAAAAAAAAGTGCTAAAAAGTTTAGCTACTAATAAGTTAACTTTAAACTATATATAAATATATATATATAAATTTAATAAGCATAGCTATTATAAAAAATATAAAACTTATTTAATAGTTTAAAAAAATTAATAGCTAAATAATAAAAAAAAAAACATTTATGCTAACATTTTAACAAAAAAATTTTTTAAAACATTAATTGTTATAGCTATTAAATTTAATTTAAAACTTAAGCAATATAACGCTATAAACATATTTATTAATGCTAAATTAAACAAAAAAATTTATATGCGTATGCTTTTAAGCTATTAAAAACTAAATACTGTTATAAAGCTTTTGCAAACTTTATATAAGTTATAAAAATTTTTTTTGCTATAGCAAAAAAAAATTATTAAATTATTAAAAAAAAATAAGCTTTTAATTAATATTTTACAAACTTTGTTATTTTTTATATAGTAGTATGCTTTTTTTTATATACGTTAATAATATAATTATTGCATATAAAAAATCGAGCTAGCTAATAGCTAATAAAGCAATCGCTGCTTTAAAAGCTTGTTATAATTTAATAAAAAAAAACAATTTATAATAGTTTTTAAAAATAAAAGTAATTTATAACCAAAAAAAAAAGCTAATTTAACTATTTTAAGCTTTTTATATTAAAAAAATAACTAAGCTTTAAAATAATATTTTTATTATTTATACAAGCATTTTAATAAAAATTAAAAAGCTTTTTTTATATAAAAAAAACGTATTACTTTATAATATTAAGCGCTATTAACAAAAAACTAAATTAATTTTATATGCTGCAATAATTACTTGTTTAAATATAACGTTTGCTACTTTTTAATTAGCTCGATTTAATTATAACTTTTTTTTTAAACATTATAAAGCAGCTAATAAGCTTTTTATTTATTTATTATTTAGTTAGCACTTAGTATTACAATTTAAAAATAAAAACAACTTTATAATAATAAATAATATTTTTTTTGCTAATAATACTTTAAATAAAAAAAGCTTTTAAGCTTATATTATAAAGCTTTTTAAAAAAATAATTAAATAGCAAACTAATAAATAAAACATAATAACTATTTTAATTATTAAAGCTAAGCTTTTTATTTTAATATAAGCAGCTAAAAAAGCAATATATATTAATAAGCTTATTAACAAATTAAAAATAAAGCTATATAATTAACATATTAAAATTTAATATAATAACTAATAAATTATTAGTTTTATTATAAAAAAGCTAATTATATTTTATATAAAGCTTTATTATATAAACATTTATAATTATTAGCTGCATTAAAAAATAAAAATAAAAATTATATAAATAATTTATATATTTATTAATAATATAATTATAAATAGTTTAATTAAAACATTATTAACTTAAAAATAAAAAACTTTTTTAAATTAACTTAAATTAATAAAGCTTATTTAAAAAATAATTATTTAATTAAGCTTATTAATTATGCTAAAAAAGTTTAAAACTTTAATTATTAATAAAAAATTAATTAAATAGCTAAATTAAATATATATATAGCTTATAGTTATAAGCTTATAAAACAAAAATTAAAAAATTAAAAATAAAACAAAATAATATTTATTGCTTAAAAATAATTTAAATATAAATTAAATTAATATTTTAAAAAATAAACAATTTTATTACTAAAATAGTTTAAATTTATTTATTTTTGTTTTTATTTTTAAACTTTTTAACAAGCTAAAAAGCGTATAAATAGTACGCTAAAAATTAGCTATTTATAATATATTAATATTATTACTTTTAAAAACAGTTTATAAAACATAAACTGTTTTATAAACATTTGCTAAACTATTATATATTAATATATTAATAAGCTTAATAAAAAAAAATAAACTTATATAAAAAAACAAGTATGCTTAAAAATATAGCGCAAATAATATAAGCTATTATTAACAATTTTTTTGCAAGCTTTTAAAAAGCAGCTTTAAAAAGCGCTTTTTATACAGCAAAAATAAAACGTTTTTTTAAAAACTTTTAAAAAAGCTAGCTTGCTGCTATAATAAGCGCGCAAAGCGCTGCTAAAGCAAGCAAATAAAAAAAAAGCAACGGGCACAACAGCAAAAGCTTTAGCTGTAGCAAAAAATAAAACTAGCAGCAAAACTAGCAACATAATAATTATTTGCTTAAAAATAATAATAAAAATATTAAAAATGTTTAATAAAAAGCTAGCTATATTAAAAATAATAATAATAATAACGCAAACTTTTTATATAAAAATAATAAAAATATTAACTATATTTATTTAATAATAAACTTTTTTTATTTATATATAGCTTATTTATTAAAAGCTTAAAAGTAGCAAAAAAAAAGCTTAACAATAATAAGCTAGCTGCAGCTTAATAAGCGCACAAAAATCTTTTTATTATTATTATTTAAAAACAATAATAACGTTAATAACAAAAAGTTAACGCTTATATTAATAATATATTATAAGCTTATTTAATAAACATTTATTAAAAAAAAAAGCAGCAAAATTAATAACTATAATTGCAAAAAAAGCATATAATAATTATAATTAGTTTATTATAATTAGCAAGCTGCTTATTATATAATATAACGCTTATAACAAACTATATATATATATATATATATAAAAATTAATATTTACAAAAAAAAAGCGTTAATTATTAATAATTATAAATTTGTTAGCATAAAAGCATTTTATATATTTATAAAGTAAATATATAGCAATTTTAAATATTTATAACAAAAATATTATTAAAGCTAAAAAGCTTTTAAATTAATAAGCTTTTTATAAAAAGTTATATAGCTTATAAACATAAATATAAAAGCTTAACAAACTTATAATTATATAATAATAAGCTAATACTTAAATATTAATAAGTTTTTATTTAATATATTATAATATAATATGCGCGCTTTATATAAATAAGCTTAATACTTATTATTTATATATTATTTATTTTTTATAAGTAACGCTATTATAATAACGTTTTTTATAAAAATATATTAAATTATACTAAATAATAAAATAAAAAATATAAGCTTATAAAGCATAAATAAAAAAATTATTATTATTTAAGCTATTAATTGCGCTAATAATTAAGCATTAAGGCTAGTTTTAGCGCATACATAAACTATTATAAATTCAGGCTAAAATAAGAGATAGAGCTACATAACAACACGTGGCGTGATTACAATACACTGAAATCCAACAACCCAGATAGATCATAGTGATATAGGCAGACAGAATCAAAGAGAGCATACTCTGATTGGTGGTTTGGTTGGTAGTGCACCTAAATTATAACAATATATAAAAATAAAGCTGCTAATTAAAACGTTTTAAAACGTAAAAATATAAATACAAAAAAAGTTATATAAGTTAAAAACGCTATAATTTAATAAAAACGCTAAAAATAGCTTTAAAAACAACGTATTAGTAGTGAAAATAGCTTTAGAAGTTGGGTGCGTAAGTAGGCTAGGGAGTGGTTCGCGATGCAGGGGGTCGTGAGCCAGGGGTCTTGCTTATAACATGGCGTTAGGTTATAAGTCCGGCGCAACAATACTTAGTAATGTTCCCAACGTTACATACATTTCCCACTTCTCTCTCGGTATCCTCCCTTGTTCTAGATTCCGGCTGTTCTATTGCATTTCAGTTCGCCCCGTAGCTTCGTTCGGCGTTGAGCAGGTCTCAAAGATATAGATCTGCGCAGCCACCACCCTCGAACAGGTCTCCAAAATGCAAGTGCATACAGTCCGTACAACTTTGAAGCGGGTCTTGAGGTGTTAAAAAGGTCAGGTTTTGCCTTCGTCGGTGCTTGTGGTGAGAAGGTTTGGCCGACTGTAGAGAAGGCACAGGAAGAAGTGATCATATACTATTTACAGTAGATTCCTGTCAATTACTTCCATTCTATCTACAACATCAATACTACTCCATTTTCTATCAAAGGCCAAACATCGACACAAGAATTGTTAGTTAAATGAACACTCGATATGCATACTCAAGCTCTTGCTATTATCCTAGGAGCACTAGCGGCGACATCCGCTGCTCAGGCTGTCCAAGGATTTAACTACGGCTCAACTGATAATGGCTTATGCCGAAGATACGAAGACTTCAAGCAGCTCTTTGAGCGAGCCAAGAACCTCCCTGGAGCATCAGGTTTCACGGCCGCCCGGCTTTACACCTCAATACAGTGTGGGACCTCGGCTGACCCGATCGAGGCGTACAAAGCGGCCATCGATACTGACACGGGTATACTCGTAGGACTATGGGCTAGTGCAGGACGAAATGTATTCGAAAACGAACTGAACGCACTCCTCGCTGCCGCCAAAAAGCTCGGCACTGCATTTACAGATCGTGTGGTTGGCATCAGTGTGGGATCCGAAGACTTGTACCGGAACAGTGTGCAAGGTATCGCCAACAGTGAAGGACCGGGCTGCACGGCGGCAGAAATCCAAGGCTATATTGGTTGGATGAAAGATTGGATCAAAGGCACACTACTCGAGGGCAAACCGATCACCCATATCGATACCTGGTACGTACCATTGATTGATACTGCACCACTAGACCCCTGGCCTGGTATCGTGAGTTCGGAACATATTCCTGCCCGGGGATTGCCGACAGTGTATAGCACCGAACCATTTTAAGACCTGTCTTGTCTTGTCTGAGCTAATGCGGTGACCGCGATAGGACTGCATGGGTGCTACCCGAGAACAGCGGAGTCGTCCAGGCCGTAGACTTCCTAGGCCACAACTCGTTTCCCTACTTCGAGGACGCGAGAGCCAACGGGATCGAGAAAGCGGCGGATAACTTTTGGTCAGCGGTGGGTGCCACTGAAAGCGCAGCTCAAGGCAAAGAAGTATGGATCACAGAGACGGGTTGGCCTGATAGTGAGTCATGCCGTTAAATCCTATTTCCCCTCCATCTCATATCCCCTTTAATTTCTCGCTGACTCTCACCCGTGGCGATGTAGCTGGGCCAGTGCGACGCGATGCCGTTCCCTCGATAGATAATGCGAAAAAATACTGGAACACGATCGGTTGCTCGCTCTTTGGGAAACGCAACACGTTCTGGTATACGCTCGTAGATGGGGCTACGACAAAGGAAGAACTCAGTTTTGCCATAACTCCAAATTTCAATTCAACTCCTAAATACGATCTGGCATGCCATTGAGCGGGCGGCCAGCTGTAACGGTGAGGTGGTGCAAGCACGGGATACTCGCATTTTTTTTAATAGACGGGTATGGTTATGAAACATTGGATTAGGCAACAGGTTGGTATTACCGAGGACATTAGGCGAGGACAGGCGTCAGCCGCCTCATTCGCTATAATAATATTACTTTTATACCCTATGCCTTGTACATCATGATAAGTGAAGTCGTAAAAATAATCGCCGCTTGATTAAGCACTTCTTAGGACAAGTGTAGACTTCATTGGTGACTCCCTCATCAAACACCCTGTAACTTGATGCGGCCTATCAGGCGTTAGGATTGCAACGTTTCTTTCGTGCAAGTCTCGACGCTTTCATCGAAGTCGGACGGCTCTAGGATTATGACGTCAATCGCATAGGACCGAGAGTGTGGTCTCAACTCCTGAGGACCCATTGGAAGCTGTAAATGACTGTAGAAAGAAATGGCTAGTTCGCCGCTTGAGATCCTAGCTAAAAATACTGTCTCACGTAGAGGACAATTGCTGGTGTGTTCTTGATCTAATAGTCGATCGTTTGTGTTTCATTACGACGAGACTTTGCGTAGTCCCGCGCTCTCCAAGTCCCTCTTGTCTTTTCGCATTCCATCTCTGATTATCCGACATGTACTAGAACCAAATAATGTTATTACACAAAAATCCAGATGATTTCCTTACCCAGAGTAGGTAGCCAAAACCGATCTCGAAATGTCTCACCTCTACAGCAAGTTCACCACCACAACTCAGTGGATAGCCGCAGCAAGACAGTTATTGAAAGTTTGCGGTGGGGATCGAGATTGGTTAGCCGTGGCTGTTGTTTGTCCAGGCCTACATCCTCCATTACTCTATTAAACTCTTTTCCCGCGTAAATCGTGCGTATTAAAATTTACTGTAATATAATACCTAATAAATCGAGGTCAATACGTATATAATAAATATTATTATAGTGCAGCACTATTTCTAACCTGTTCGTTTCTATTGATAAATAGGGGCTTAGCTCTCATAATAAGGACAGAATCGGATCCACACGGGACGGACCGCCCCGCAGGAACCGAGGAAAAATGTTCCCAGATATACGAATATTGTCAGACGCTAGTTAAAGCTTACAACTACCTAGTACCTACTACTTGGGTGCTTAAATGACCTGGTCCGGATCTGTTGAGCTTCATGTAGCGTCACGACAAGGGGGCTAGGACTGAAGGGACGTAGACGGCTAGTCGTATATCGCCTACTCTAGTATAAGCTAACACTCCCGTGGAAAATGTTAGAGTTCATCATAGTAGTCAGATGACTTCCGAACCTCTCTTTAAGGGGAGTTCAGGTCGTTTATATATATCCATAACCACTACTCTAGGTACCTCATAGGCAGCTAGAAAATAATAACTCGACATTAACTGGCTTAAAAGAATTACATGTTGGAAATAACCACTGACACAACTACAAGAGATTTATTTGCGTAATACACGTAGTTAATTATCGTGTACTGGTATGTGTGCCGTTATTAGATAATAGGGAGGCCCTAAGGTTGTCTTGCAATTTGTTACAGGGGGCTAGTTTTTACTTACCTAGGTAGTCGTAGTGTAGTGTACGTCCATTGCCAAAACAAAGAATAACTGAGCCGAGATGGTCGGGTTATATCAGGACTACTAGTATGGGGAAGAATATGACACTTGTTGACGCACGAGGCTTTCGGAATACCCTCGTAGCCACGCTACTGCTATATACAGGAAGTCTTCTTTGTTCCTAGGTATCGTGGGATTGTGACAGGTTATAAATGTATAGATGCAATCCTTAGCGCTACTAAGCTATACCAGCAGGGGTTGAATAGTGTCACAATTTCCAGGCCGGAACAAAGGTGTTGTGTACATAAGCATACGTATCAGTTGGTGATAGATTAGACTCTTTGCGTAACAACGAATGTTTATCAACCCCTCTATAATCAGATCATGACAGTACCAGAGGTGATACATGAATTAGTTGTCGGCCTCAGCATATAAGGAGTCAAACTCCTTCGTCCCCGCTACGATATTCTCACCCCATGGGTTTAAGGTATGATGATTGTGGGAATTGGCACCTGTAAGGTGCCGAAACGGGTCTTCTATTCCAGACTAGGCGGTACCAGACTTAGTGATACTGTTTGCTATTGTTTCCGCGGTGAAGCGTCTGTAAGGCCTGATGGGCCACCGTTTAAAAAGGTGGTCAGTGCGGTTAGGTGCTTTAATACTAGGCTATGATTGAGATCTCTCCGATAAGTAGATCACGCAGGGGCACAATACGCCAATAATCGGTGACTGAATAGGCCTTATATTTGCGACATTATCCCTAGCTAGGCACCAGAATTTGATGTAACCGCCGACTGACAGGCTTTTTCCTTTACCTAAATCCTCGCCACTCTGCTTCGTACTCACAGAAACCAAAATCTCCGCGCAGCGGATGCGCCCTCTTCGAATCTAAGAAATGCGGTTTTCTCTTCGCCCACGCCTGTTTAATGAAGACAAGGACGGCCGTGGTGTCCCCGCTGCCAACATGACGCACCTCCTGCGCGATCGCATTCCGGTCATGAAGGATATTCTCAACATTGCACACCAGCCTGGATGAGATAACCCAGGGGCTGGACGGGCGGATTCTCATCCTGAAAGAGAACTTGGTACAAGTCTGTAATGCTTTGCCGATTAAATACGATCTTCGGACCCGTTATTGTATAACAATGCCATGTACGCTTTGGCTGGACATATAGTTGAACGAATTTCGGAGCACTCAAATTGGGGTGACTTCCAGCGCGAACGGATATTCAGGCCGTTAGGGATGAACCGAACGACTGCCTTCAGATCTGTTCACGAAACAGACGACAACATTGCAACCCCATATATGATACTCACAGACGGCAGCACGTCTGGAATAGCCCCGACCGAGTTGTCTGCGGATTCTATGAACGGGGGATCTGGAGGGATTCGCAGTTCCGTCAATAATCTACTGAAATGGTGCGAGTGCCTGCTAGGAGCGTTTGATGCGGGATCTGACAACCCGTCATTGATTCGACTCGAGTCACCGATCTTCGATCGACTGACGATCGCCGATCCACAGTCCGGGGAGAACGGCGATTATTGCACGGGGTGGTGCTATCATCAGACCCCAGGCAAGCTTGGATTGATATCCCCGAATCGCGCCCTCATATCATCAGTCATTGGACGCTGCTCGCCTTCCCTACTCCTCTATGGTCATCAGGGAGACGTCCCTGGCCATACCTGCAGTATTTATATCGTCCCAGAAACAAAATCTGCTATGGTGGTCCTTTCTAATGGCACCGGCCTTTCGGATGCAAGCGATTGGATTGCTCAAGACCTCCTTCAAACGATGCACTGCCTGCAGCCTCCTATAGATTTTGTTAACATGGCGACTCAGGCTAGGGCGAAGTATCTTGATCAATATTCGGAACACTACATAGCCCCTCTCGAGAAACACCGGGTACTCGGGACTAGATTTCCTCACCTCGAAGAGTTCCTTGGCTCATATACTATGAAGGATCTTGATGTAGTATGCATTGATATAAATAAAGCTTCACACGATGCTACCAAGCTACAAATGACGATCAACAAGCAGACTGATCAAACCTTGGATTTATGGCATTATCATTTTGATGTATTCTGCCACCTACCTGACTGCTTTGACGCATGCCTTATTCGTGGCTTCTATAGAGACACATGGGATTCTACACTCATATCCTTTAAGCGGAACAACGTTGGAGAGGTAACATCACTTTGCTGGACGCTAAACGGCGTAGACGTCGTTTTCTCACGAGAATAGCTCTGACACAAATTGATGAATGCTATTTGGGGGAACTATGCAGGCTATGTACTTAGGTGGGCTATATATCTTGCATAAAATAGGGGAACGGACGGGCCAATGATGGATGTTACTTTGTATGTACCCTTGACTGGAAATAGGTATAATTGCTGTTTAATCGCCGTAACCGCCAGCGGCAAATGTCCCCTCATTCTCTTTAGAGGGTTCCCACGGACCAACCCACCTATTATACTGCTTCTTCTCCAAGTTCAAGCCGTTTGTTTAGACGTCGGGCCGACAGAGGGGAAACGCTTGTCTGAACTTCTAATTATAATTTGCGCATCCCTTTAGAACATAAGAGACTAAAGAAGATATAGACTGGCAAGACGGGCACATTCACAGAATCAAAGAAGAATTGGATGTCTCGGCGTGTTTCTGAATTATTAGTAAATTACTCTAGGAGGCCCTGCAACCCTAGCACATAGCCGATTCCTGAAAGCTTTCTCCCAACAGCATTGGCCGCCATAGTTATATCTGGCCGTACAGATATTCGCCTGTAAATGCCTCAAGACGAGTGTTGGTCCGCTAGATGGCCCAGCAAGATCAGTGGGTATGGAATCCTAATGTCCTAGCATAGGTGTAATATTCGTTTCCTTCCCACCCTCCCGTCATTGGCTGCCTTGTCGATGGGTATCATTCCTGCAATCGGATGAGCGGATTGCGGCTAGCTCGTGTTGGTAGATGAGCCATCATTGACGTGCCCTTTCTCATCGGGAATTTCGCTACGCCCTGGTACCTGGGCTTCTGCCACTCTCTTTCACAGAATGCCCCACACTGGTGGCGCTGGAAGAATGAATCGATTCCATCGGGACCCAGATCAGCAGGGCCATACACCTGGGCTTGCGACATAATGACAGGGTCGGTGAGGATGCTGTAGTGGGCAGGTGAGCTAGCGACTTCGCAAGGTATAGACGTAGAAGCACGGTTACTTACTATCCATCACCGTAAGAACCTCCCTGAAGGTCGCATAAGAGGAGCTGGCCGCCTGAGTTGTGGTAGGAAAAGTGGCTCAGAGCCTGCATTGCTTTACTCCACACGCCGCCGGTGGTGTCGGCCCAACCGGAGTTGCTGTTGAACTTCTCAAAGTTCTCGATCATAGGCTCCACGAGGGTCTTGACGCCTGTTTCCTTATAGGTCCACACGCCGGGTGTATTCAGAAGGACCCGTTTGTTAAAAAACCAGCATTGTTCCAGTCGTCAATCACCTTCTGCGTGCAACGAATCACTTTCATTTCCTCGTCGAAATAGTGTGCTTCGTAGACCGAACCTGTCTTGAATTCCTTGCAGACGCATTTTTCGCCAGCCCTCGCGCCTTCAAGGTATTTGCCCTCATGAACGTTCTTGAAGGTCCCTGAGGCAAACAACCGAGTGTTGAAAACCTCTGCACGCGTGGAATTGTTCTTCCTGGAGTAGGACATGGTGACATCCGAGATGCCTCTTGGGGGGGTACTTGACCGAAGATGAAAGTGTGTTGGGGGTTGGCTCATACGACGGTGTGATACCGGAACTCAGACTAGACGTGGTCGAGAGAAGATGAAGGGGACTAAGAAGAGTAAGTGGGTTGGGTCCTCGAGGTATTGCAATTAAGTACTCATTGAATTTTCTTCCAGACTCGCGGGATCAAGAAGTCAACCAAGCAACAGGAATACACCTAAGTACGCAGGCACCCAGGCAACAAGGTATGTACCCGAGGGTCAGGCAGGCATTGTACAAACGCCCTTGGTACTTAGTGAATGAAATCAGTTACCGTTGCTAGGGTACCCTGATTTCATCTATCTGATTACTCCTTTCCTTTTCTTGTTTGTATTTTGGAGTCGATTGCATGATCAGCTTTCATCTCGAGCCAAATACCTTGAACGTAATATTTCATCTTGTTATAGTCCTGCCGAATAAGGATAAGCAAAACGCAGGGGCCCCGGGCCATACCCTCACGGGCCACCCCACACACCAACACCACTACTCAATTGAAGCCAATTATTTTAACAAAAACGATCGCGAACGCTGTTTTTAAGCGTTTTCAATAATAATACAGTTTTTAACCTCCGATTCGTTTTTTGCAATCGCTTTAATAAGCCTTTTTATAGTTTTAAGCATTTTGCAATCGATTGCTTTGTTTTTATAAATAGCTTTACGCCTTAGTTTTCGTTTAACTTAGCATACGTTTAACATTATTACAAACTTTTTTTTAAGCGCTGCTTTTACTTTTTTTTGCTTTTTTTTAACTAATTTTTTAATTTTAGCTTTAAAGTATTAAACTTTTGCTTAAAAAAACGCGATTTTTTTAGCTTAATAGTTTAAAGCTTTAAAAGCTTTTTAAGTTACTAACTTTTGCATAAGCATATTAAAAGCATTATAATTTATAGCAAATTTTTAGCAACTTTATTAAAAATTCTAGCTAGTTAAAAACATATTTATATAATATTTAAAATTAAATATTAAAAACTTTAATGTTTTAAACTTTGCTTTTGTTAGCAAACTAATAAGCTTAGTTTTAGCAACACTTTTTTTTTTTAATATTACGTATTTTAAAAATAACAGCTTTAATTAATCGCGCAAAAAAATTTTAGCTGTTTTTTATACCTTTTTTATTATAATAAGCAATAAAATATTAAGTTTTGTTAACTACAAAGCTTTTATAATATTTTTTTTTAAAAGTAGTATTTTTAAAGCTATATAAAAGCTTTTATAAAAATAATTGCAAAACTATTTTTTTAACAACTTAAAAACTTTTACGTTTAACGCTTAAATAATATAACTGCAATAAAGTTTATAAAATATTAGCTATATTTTATTTAGCATATAAATTGCTAAAAAAGTTTTATTTATATAAAAGTTATAGCTATTATAAACTAAAACTATTTATTTGTTATTATGCCGCTTTTAAATATAAAAAATAAAAATGTTTTTAAGCTAATTTAAAGCAATTTTGTTATTAGTTTATTTTTTAAATAAAGCTTTAAAATACTAATTATTTTATAATTTAAAATTTTAACAAAAAAACTATTAATACTAAATATTTTTGCTTTTAAAAATAAAAAGCAATAAAAAAGCGTAACTATTATTAAAAATACACTTTATATTTATAATTTATTTGTTTTTTTCAATATTTTTTTTAAAAGCTAATTAAATAACAATTTTGCAAATAATTTAATAATTGTTACTAACTTTTTAGTTAACTTTTATTTTGTTAGCGTTATACTAGCGTTTTATAAAAATATTAAAAACTTTTAAAACGTTAAATTAATTAAAAAAAAAGTTAATATTTTTTGCTATAGCATTATTAATACGCAAATAGCTAATTATATAAAATTTAGCAGTTTTAATAGTTAGATTGCAGTTAAAAAAACTACAATGCTATATATAGCTAACTTTTTTTAAATAGCCTGTTAAATTAAGTATAATATTAGCAATGCTTTTAAATTTTACTAGCAATAGCGCATAGCTTAGCTTAATTTAGCTAACCGCTTAATATACTAATTAAACTTTTAAATATAATAAAAAAAACTAAAGGTTGCAATTAATTTATTTTTTAGTTAGAATATTATTAAAACAGCGTTATAAAATAGTTTTAAAAACAGCTTACTTATAAGCGGCTAGCTTAATATTTATACCAAGTTTAATATTATAAACAGCGTTTTAATAACAAGTTTTTTTAGAAATTGAAAGCATTATAAAAATTAGTAAGAAAAAACGATTCGATTAATTATAAAAAAAAAAAAAAAAAAAAAGAAATGATAGAGTTAGGTGCAAAAGATTAAATACGCGGTGTTGCAAAAAATTGCGTAGCGGGGTGGCCCGTGAGGGTATGGCCCGGGGCCCCTGCGTTTTGCTTACTAGAATTAACCATATATTTATATCTCTAATATGATGAGGTTCTATCTATGTTGGCTGGCTCTGCAAATATAGCTCGTTTGCTTGTTCGAGCTACAACTCGCGTAGATTTGTGCAACACCACGTATTTTCAAGGTGGCACGAGTTTATTTCTCAAACGTGCGAATGAAACGGACAAATCGGGTGGTACACTGATTTCCGTGAGCTATTTCGGTGATTGATTTCTAATACAGGGAATACGAAGCAATAATATTAAATATGATACTGAGAGCCTCATCGATAGAAGGTCAGGTGTGGGCGTTTTGGTCAAAAACAACCTCAACGTATTAGGTTGTTCTACAGGGTTCGGGGACCTACTATATAACTTCCTTTCTACACTATTACAATCCGAAACACACCCGACTCAATTACGCTACAAAACCGGCCTGCCCGCTTACTATACTATAATAACTTGTGTTGCTTTATATTTGCTTTATTTACTACCGCGTTGCTCTTGTTACTACTTATTTCCGGGCAGTTCTAGGCTAGTTTTCGAGGCATTTCTACCCTAAATTCGAAGCTACTTTGCTTAGCACTAGCTACATACCGAAAGCCAGCCGAAAACGCTCACGCCCCCCAACACAAGTTCTCTATAGTGTACCTCACTGTGTGTGTGTGTGTGTGTGCCCTATGTGTGCTGTAAAAGGGGCCAATCTAGAACTCGGTACCTAGGTATTATGCCAGTAGAGATCCTTAAGAATAGCTCGTTTAGGGTGGGACTAGCCTAATGTGATTACGTGGTTTGGGGAGCCGTTTGCAAATGTTAAGCTACACTCACATACAATTAGTAAAACCCCCTTATGCATACCCTCAGGCATATACTTCTATACAGAGTAATCGACCGATTGGCGAGGAACTGCCTAGGTACCTAATCAACCTGCTCTTGGCCTTGCTTATCCCACTCGTACTGCTTCAAACCAATCCTGAAAGTAGCCCCTTCCAATGAGTAATAGGATGAATTATCTGTCCCCAACCGTCTTCATCATCACTGAAATAACCCTACTTTTCGATCAATCGATGGCCGCTTTGCTTCAGTATACGTGGCGGCGTCGCAATAAGGGCAGTTTCGGTACCTAATTTGTTGGTACATTGCGATGTCTTGAGGGAGGAATTCGGTCCTCATATGCTAAGCGTGATTTGCACCACGCTTGCCTCAGAAGCCTAGCGCTTTTCGCGCCGATAGTCAAGGCTGTTTACAGGACCTGTACCAAGTACCCTAGCGCTCCTCTCTGTGATGGTGAATGGTGACTTGAATGACTCCGGCAGGTGCACGAAAGAGATGCTCTAAGCTAACTCGAAAACGTAATTAGGCGTCTCCTCAGGGTAGCACGGCGACGCACATCCGCGGATCATTCAATGAGGGGTCCTTCGGCGACAGCAGAGCCTAAGCTCGACATTAGTCTCGCAGGCAGTCATGAGGCCGTAGGTTTTATTAGTCGCGAATCCTTGCAACTAGGGTTCTAAAAGGCGGCCTGTCCGTCAACAAGTCTTCTACGGCATAGCTTTTACTATTTTATCTGAGCATCCACGTTCTTGGCATATCTCTCGATCTCCTTAGGGCCTCGAAAATTGGTTACCAGGAAACTGTCGCGGTCAAGATTGTGCGCCAGTGCGGCTAATGCCGAAGACTTCCATCCCGGTATACGATGACGTTTGTTGTAGACGATGAC
This sequence comes from Xylaria digitata, assembly GCA_022495195.1. Classification (NCBI taxonomy): domain Eukaryota; kingdom Fungi; phylum Ascomycota; class Sordariomycetes; order Xylariales; family Xylariaceae; genus Xylaria; species Xylaria digitata. The sequence goes on from MU377137.1 coordinate 71,371, forward strand.
CCAAATGACGAATATTATAGACGCCAATTCTTGAGCCAGTGGTAGAATCAGCCATTCCCAACGAACCCGGACGAAGATGACTGAATCAATCCGCGCGCCATGTTCGGTTTTCACGTTTGGGCCCTTACTAAGTGACCGTAAGTAGTCCGTCATGGATTTGGCGAGGGCCGTGAACACGGTCGGAACGTCGGTATTCAGAAATGCCGCTCCAGTTCCTACTCTAATTGTATCTTTTCCTTGGATAGCATTGCCGGAAATAATGTGAGACGTGAAGACGTTGGATTCGAAGAAGTAAATTGCGCTTGCAAAGTCGTACCCATTGACGACGAAAGGGGGGTCTATCGGTCCGATCTCAGACTGATTGAATGTGATATTTTGGTTGCCCATCGATGATGCATTGAAAGCTCGCCAACCGGGTTCCAGCTTTCTGGATTCGTGGACGAAATTGAGTTGAGAGCCGTTTGCGGTGATGTTAGAGTATTCATGCAATGTCAGTGACAAGGCGCATTCCGTGATATTCTCGGCTCGGATCCCAGCGTCATTGAAGCTGGAATCTTCACCACTATTTGACTGGAACACGGCAGCTCGGAGGAACTCGGCCGGCACACGGGGCTTCGTCTCAGAGCTGTATTCTAGAATGTCCAAGATCGTGTCGTTCACGGCGACCAAAAGTGCTGTAGCCGAATCGGTACGAACGTACTCTGTGGAGAAAGAGACATTGCCGGGAGTCGTGTAGTTGCAGAACACAGTAAATCCTTCTGTAGAACAGGCCTTTGTGGCCTCGGCTGTTTCTTTGATGTCTTTGCAGGTGCTTGAAAACCCAAGGGACCTGTAGGTCTCATTCCAGCTACAGGCACCAGCACATTGAAATTCGTCTGGCGACTGGATGTTGTAGATACCTCTCAGGATAGCTCCTTGAATACCGGGGTCTCTAGACGATACTATTCGAGGTGGTCAGCAAGATGAATGGTTTAGACTATTCTAGCTGTGAGAACTAACTCTCTGGGTTAAGGACCCCATTCAGAGCCGTCTGGCCCAGTTTTGTATCATACCCCTCGGCGAAGCCAATGATGGCGGTATCGTCTGGCGTAGTGACATTCTGGGGCTTCAATTCGATAACTTGCTGCGTGAAAGGATCGGCTGCGAGAGCGGATATGACGATGAACGCGCCCACAGTAGCTAAACCCCATCTGACTTTCAGAATAAACTCGACGGCTCCCTGAGGACCACGACTTGTGGCATCGTATAAATCGAACTGCTTGAGACGACGTGGCGAAGCCTTGAAATCAACCCATTTCACTTGGCCGATGGCTTCGCTGACGGAATGCAACTGACTCGCTTTGCAAGCGGTGGTGAGGATAGCAATGACCGCGTTGATAGATAGAGGCACTTTCCAGGACTCATGATAAGGTTTATCCATTACCCATATTAGGATACCTACTTGAGCAGCGAAAAATAAAATACTTGCAACAAGCGTAACTACTTCCATTGTCCATGATGCGGGTTCCTTCGATTCAGGTGCAATGATAGGATTGGTGGGAGGATCGTCAACTCGGGTTATCATCTCATATGCTCCATGGTTGCCTTGCTTTAGGGTAGACTCTCGGCGGAAAGGCTCATATTCGGTATAGTAGTTGTTTGAGTCCATGATGGAATGATGGCGTGAAGACTCGGCTCGGGGGGTTGGGCATGGCACGTCGGTGGAAGAACGTCTAGATTTATCACTAGGAAGGAATCTATAATTAGTTAGCTGAATACCCTAAGAGTGAAATGCAAGCGCCCGTTGGCCCAACCCCATGACTCAGCTATACCCAGTCAGGTTAGTATAACCATAATCCTACAAAGTAATTCGGAGGCCTTGCATTGCCAAGAACCGCTCGTACTATGCCAGGATTTCGGTGGAGAAGTCAAGGTGCATGTATTGGATGTGTTGGTTGTACACTAGCACCGGGATCTCAAACGGGTGAGATCTAGTGTACCAAGAGGATATTTTAGGATGCAGAACGCTTTTTTACCCAGTAGAAAACGAGGTTATCAACACCCCTGGGAATTTTTCAAATTGTTTACTACTGCACATACTAGAGCTGTCTCCAACTAGGTAGTGTATGTACTCTATTACTACTTACGGTAGTAGGTGTGAAGGGGTGTAAAACGTTCCTAGTGCACTAGTATGTGCCCCCAAATCAGCACTCACTATTCAACGAAATCGCCAGTATTTCATTTAAGCCTTCAGTGTATGTTCCTTAGGTATTATCCCAGACATGTATATGATTGAGGGAAATAATTTTATTTCACTTACGTTAGTGGTAGCAAACGCAATGCGAACGACCGCGTAGCTATATGAATCCAACCCGACTCTCCTCCCTCCTCCCTCTCCCCTAAAAACACCTATCTACCCACTTATCCTTTGAATATTACCAGAATGCTCACTAAGGAATGCCTGATCAGGAAAAATAGAATAGAATGCGCAATGTATTTCGTAATATGAAGTTGAAATGATTTTTCTCGCCTATATAGGTATATACACATAACACTTCCCTGTGCCAAGGCCCTGGCAGCTACCACAGCAAGTTTTTAAATCCGAAAATAGACTGAGCATCAAATAGGCAACCTCTCTTGGCATTTTTAACTTCGACATCTTTTTCTAATCCAAGACCCCCCCCCATAATACGCTGACTCATTGTTACTTCACAAAGAGGGAAGTTCTATCTACGCTAGTAGCATCTGCTAAGTTAGCTCAGATAGCATGTGCCAAGAGGCCTGAGTCCTGATATGGTTCTGTGATAGGGCTTACTTTACTAAATTTCACTAGTTATAGGGAATAGAGAAAACAGAGCAGAAGATAGAGGAGAAAGAGTAAATAGAATGGATTCGGGGATATTAAACTACGCATATATAAAATCCTATTCTATGAGCCATATTTTTAATAGAAGCCTGTTTAAAAGTTGCAGGGTTAAGAAATTGCTCCTCACGGTTTCAAGGTTATAGTTAAGTTGAATAAGCAGATATTCGGTTTCACATAACAGCTTACTGCTAGCAACGTGGAAATTAGATTCAACCTCCCATCCGTCGCTCGACTATTAGCAGTTTTTAATTCGTTTATCTTTAGGCACTATGAACGACCCCGCTCAAAGTAAGACAGCAAGCGGTCTATATAACGAGAAATAAGGTGTTCACTTGAATTTGACAGCCATTCCTTACACAGGTAATTATAAAAACGAACGCACGGTTGGATGAGATGGCGAAGTAAATGAATATATAGTGATTCCCCTCTTTACTCCTTCTGTTCCTACTCGCCTTACTCACTAATCCTAACCTTCAAACTACGTGCGTCTTGTCTGTCTCGTCTGCTCACGAATGTTTGCCTGGTAAGTCTTCCGAGCACATCAAGTGATTCGCGCCTTACTGTAGCTTGACCCCGTTGTAACTGTCTCATTCTGCTACTGCGATACCTAGAAGCCTGTACTAAGCCTTCCTAATAGACCGCATTCCTGTTGGCTCATAATACTTTGCTAAAGTAAGCAGTTTTATTTCCCTCCGCCTTCTACTCTTGATCCCTATGACTTCCGAGCATTTGTGATATAATTCCGGCTATTAGTCATCGTATAAAAACGATTGCGGGGATCACCCCAGAGTCCAGAGATATCGGAAAAGAGCCGATTCTTGGCGGTAGTTCCGCCTCCAAGTTTCGGTGGTTCCGGGCTCAATCTTAGACCCAGCTTCGTTGACTCTCCTAATTATTGTAACACGGGTTCAGGAAGGATTATACATAGGGAAAATGTCTCTTCTATTCGTTTGTGTACGATATTCTGCTAAGGCCCAGGCCTTCACGACCTCGCTGTCACATGCACGCAAAGCACAAATGAGCACAAAGGGGCCAGTGCCTTCAATGGCGGTTTTAGACGACTATCTCGGCATCGCCGAACCACACTTTAGCCATATACCCCGTACCAAGATCTCTATCAACTTTCTTAAGGAGGCGCTCCCGCCCCTAGGGAGCAGGGCGGCGTCCGAGCTACAGCCGGCCATAGATAAGCTCCGACCATACACGGTTATCTCATCGATGCGCGAGCGCACGCCCTTTCCAGCAGCACTTCTGCGCTCTCTACCGAACTTACGCCTCCTTCTTGCTACGGGAACGCAGTTTGAGACATTTGACTTAGCGGCAGCACGAGATCTTGGCATCCAGGTAGTCGCAGCCCCAGGCCGAGGCCGCACTGATGATAGAATAGCGACATTTGCTGGTCGGCCGGTGCGGCCAAAGCTCGATATTCGCCGTGGCGGCGGCCATCCCACGACGCAACACACATGGGCATTGATTCTTGCATTGGCGCGAAATGTGGCGTTCGATGACGCCGCGATGAAAGACCCGGCTCGGAGAGCTTGGCAATCACGATTAGCTGTGGGAATGTCGGGCGCGACACTCGGTATTCTAGGCCTCGGGCGACTCGGCGCTGCGGTTGCACGGATTGGATCGCTTGCCTTCGGCATGCGCGTAGTCTGCTGGAGTGCGAATCTCACACAAGAGCGCGCCGATGCCAAGGCTGTTGAACTTGGACTGCCAGCTAGAGGGGGTGTTGGTGTGTATCCGCTTGATACAGAAGAGCCTACTTTCAAGGTTGTTAGCAAGGAGGAGATGCTTCTCCAGTCAGATGTATTGAGTCTACATTACGTGCTCAGCGAGCGATCCAAGGGAATCATTGGGAGAGAAGAACTCGCCATGATGAAGCCCTCGGCACTGCTTGTGAATACTTCAAGAGGCCCGCTTGTGAATGAAGATGCCTTGTATGAGGCACTGCACCGTGGGACTATACGTGGCGCTGCGCTTGATGTTTTCGATCCTGAGCCTCTGCCTACCTCGAGCCGCTGGCGGTCAACCGAGTGGGGGACTGGAGAAAAGGGGAGTCTCATTATTACACCACATATGGGCTATGCCGAAGAAGGCATCATGCATACTTGGTACGAAGAAACTGCAGAAAACTTAGAAAGATGGCTACAAGGTAGTGAACTGCTTCACCGATTGGCTTAGTTAGCCGAAACGACTCTGGAACGGCTAACAGAGTAAGTGAGGTCAATTAGTTGGAATATTGAAAAATATTTTATATTAGCAGAGTTATTCCAATCAAAATGAAACTCGGGGTGGGAATTCTTTCAAAGTAAGGTTCCCCCAGCGTTCCTTATCTAGTATAACCTTTAGATATATCGACATTAATGAAAACGATTCGATGCCTAGGTGCGACAGTCAAGCCCTATACATCCCATTTGGCTTCAACTTAGTATAACCTGGAAACTGCTGAAACTTGGTTGTATTAATACTAGTCAATTGGGGGCAGCCCAACCCCAATGTAGCATTTTTGATAGCTGACGTTAAAGTACTTAGTGCCTCAGCGACATCTCGGAATAGGCCCAAGAGGAGGTCGGGCGCCATCTGTAAAGCGAGCTCCGTACCGAAACAGAACGCGTTATTCCCCTCAAGCAAGTTTGTGGCATTGAATACACCGTTCGTCAGGTCTCCCGGCTCTAGGCCGACGAATGAGTTTGTGGTACCCGTGTTGCCGCCCACGGATAAAAACTGAGGATGCTGGACCGCCATAGCTAGGCCATCCTCGATGAGGTATGGGATTGTATAGTAGTCCACTAGATTCCGCTTGTACCAATTATCTGGGAAACGCTCGTGACCTGGCGTGATGCTGAAATTCGGGTAGTCACCAGTGGCGGCATAAAAGGACTTCAGTGTTTCGCCGTTCAATACACCCTCAGGGTTCTCGTCTGACTTATTGGCCATAAACCGGTAGATAAAGGTGTAGGCGGCCGTAGAGACGTCGACACCACTGACAGGCCCAAACAAGAAGTAAGGATTTTCAGCCACTGATTGGTCGAGCCGCGGCAAGCGGTACTTCGTCAATACGTCTAAGTCGACAGAATCCCCATTTTCTTGGCCAAGCTTATAGAGTGCAGTGAACTGAGACACTTGAGGCAGTTTGTTGCCACTAAGCGATGTCAGTTGCGTTTCCGAGATGAAAGAGGGGAACCGGTAGAATAAGGACGTGTGGATGGATATGTGACTTACTACTGGTATAAGTCGCCATGAACAGGCGATGAATCTCCCCCGCACTTGTTATGAGATCCACTCAGACCCTGAGGCTCGCCAAGAAGACTACCAAGACCAAGTAAAGACGGGGCAGGTCCTCCGATAGAGAAGGACTTAAGGTCACCGTCGAATATGGCGCCGTAGGTGGCAAGAAAAGTCGCAAGGTCAATACCCATGCTGAATGCTTTCGTTGTTCCTGAGACGAAGTCTGCAATTGTTCCTACGCCATTGTGGGGTATATATCCGTGGTTTGCCATGGCATTCAGACCCGGGCCTACGGACAATGAGCTCGGAACGCGATTTGGCGATTTTGAACAGAATGCTTACAAGGGCCCCGTCGGTTAGAATCATGAGGGGGTACAAAGGTATGGTTTCCTGTATTGCTCACATATTGCTGCTTGGCATCGAAAGGGGGGGTTAGGCCGGCGGCCTGCCTCTTGGAAAACGGACAATCAGATGGCCCGTTAGAAACCATTCTAGTCTCACTTGCGCTTCGAAGTTGAGAAAAAATCTGAGATAGATATCTAGGGAAAGCAAAGACCGGATTAGTTGCCAAAGCTAGCCAAGGAAGAAGAAACGATGACAATTTCATATTGACTTTATTCAACTATTGTAAAAGCTGTAATGCAAATTCCACTTCTAAGGATGAGCAAAGTGATAGAAATATTTATATACGTGTCACAATTATCGATCGTATCCGCGTCCGCAATACCTTGCCTCACAACACATAGCTTGTCGCCCAATTCCCGAAGACTGATAGAAGCCAAACCGATCGGCTACGTGTCAAATACGATGAACTGGGGATTTTTGATAAGAAAGTTGACGTATGATTGACCGCGAAGTAATTCCAGAACCGGCAGGACTTGTATAGTATTTTGGTGCAGATCTAGGTAAACAGTGGTTAGACATTAGAGGATATGTTTTAGAGGGGAGACTTGGCTTTGCAGATCCTATATTATGATGGAGAAACACTCATCAGACAATACCCAGCCACTTCGATCATTGTCTCGGTCAAGATTAAGGCCGCGCCCGAGCTATGCACCTTGATTTCAGACATAAATGAAACATTTACCGCTTGGACTATAGATTTATACAGCCTCTAGTTAGACGGGTTCGTCGTCCGTTTAGGGGCTTGTAAGGTTGTAGAATTATCTTATACAAGCAATGAGATAGCCCTATCTAAGACAATGTCAGTTTAGGCCAATGTTTGCATAGATAGCTTCACTTCCCTTAGGAGTTTCACCGCTTCCCAGCTTCCTCTTCAAGGTTTTCCGAGTTAATAGCGGGGGTGAAACATTCATCTTAAAAGTCCCAATTCAAGATAACAAATCCGACAAGCTAAAAACTACCGGGGAATATTCTGTAGGCATAACTCAAGGCCGTTGGAAAAGAGTATTGATTAAAAGGTAACGTGTAAATGCTAATGATACCAGTTCTATACTGAATACAGCGCTTTCTAACTTTGAATTATGAGTCTAGAATGGTAAACGACGAGTTAAAGGTTCCGTGTCACGATAAGGCGTTTCTACTGGATATATGGGAATGTCGGACTGAGCATCAATCGAATTTCGCGGCCAAAATTGGAAAGCTAAAGGCGAGGGCTGGTCGCTTCGTGTTATCCCTATTATGTTTTTTCACATATTTTATTTAATACTATTCGCTCCACGGGTATTACACGGTAGCTGGTTTAAACGCATCTATTTGGAGAGCATACCTAAGCACTACACAGCTCCTACTATGTCGTTGCTACGCTGTCGTCGCAGTGCCTAGGTATGCTATCGTAGCCAGCTACCTACTAGGCCTTGAATACCCACGCAATTCTCCCTTCTAGCCTTCCAGCCTGTGGCTGGCACCGAGAGACGGTAGGCGGGATAGAAAAACTCTTACCACTACTAAGAACCACCCCCTTCGTGGGGATGGAAAAGTGAGGTGACGGGGGGAAAATCCCTCGCGCGAATACGCAACGCCAGGGGCTCCTTTAAGGGACCGCCCGCAGGGAGGGCTAACCTGTTGGATAATAGAACACTTCAAAGTCAAAGAACAATCCTTACTACCTAAGCTTACCTTCATTGCCACGAAAATCCCTTGGTGGTGCAGCGGCCCCCATTGATGTGTGAATATCAGCGCCTATATATTGATATCGACTATCGCCTTATAATTTTATAGTAATACATCGACAAAGCGTAATTGGTTTTTATTTGCCGAATAAAAGGCAATTGAAATAAACGACTAAATAAAATTGGCGGTGATGCCTACCAAGATTATCGTTATTGTAAGATAAGCTCTCTCTTCACTCGCCTTTAGCATCTGTATACTTTCTGTAACGGGCGAGGCCAAAAGGCCATAGGCAATACTAGTTTATTAACTATTTTAAGAAAAAAATAAAAGTTTTTTTTAAGTTTAGTATATAAATAGCTTATAAAAAGCAGGTTGCATACTGCTAAAAGTTCTAGTAAAAGTCTGGAACAATATATTATTCTGAGCTAGTTTAGCCGTAACACTTTTACACATTTCCCTTCTTTGCGTCGTGCTTTAAAATACCCACCCCTCGGCTAGTTGTGTGAGCTTTCTTACGGAAACAATCAGGAGGAGAATGCCTAATGCTACTATAGTAGCAACAGCAGCCGCAACCCAGCCAAGGACGCTGCTAGTGATGCCAACTCGAGCCACCACCATGTTATACGTCAAAGATCCTGCTAGAGTAGACGCGTCCGCGGCGCCAATATGTTGCCAAAAGGCAGACGCAAACCCCAAAAGCGAGGCCACAAAAGATAGCCCTAGGGTAATATATAATACTTTATATGATGAGAAAGGTGAAATTTCGCGTATATAGCCTTGACTATCTTCTTCTTCGTGCCAGCTAGGAAAGGTTGAGAGAAGAAATATCGTTAGGAATATAAACACCAGAGAAATTATACTATGCGCTTTAAGTTAGCATTACACTCACGTAAACTTCTATGTCATATTGAACTAACAGTAGCGCATAGAAGAGTGTTCTGGTACGAACCACGTCAGCAAGGCTTAGCAGGTTCAATGGATCTCCATTGCCTTCACCCCTTATTGAAGTTGCTAGCTCTTGTGGGTCGGTACTGCAAGACCACGCTCCTGAATTGAAGACAACACATATAGATAAGTATCCTACACGGACCTCTCGAACTATATTGTGGCTTTCCAACACCTGATTCTCTAGTACTTGAGTTGTATTTATGTTGATCTGCAACGGACTGGGAAGTGTAGATGTGGGGCTCTTGTTGTAGGAAAGTGCCAAAATATAAACATCCCTGAGGCCATTGGAGGCAGTGCATCCCGCAAGTAGGAAAGCTGAAGAGTGTTAGTCGATTTTCCGGGATGTCGATAGGTTCTAGCATAGCCACTCACACCAGGAAATGATGGGGATAAGGCAAAAAATGATGAGTATATGACGGAATCCTAAGAATGGAATGAACCTAATTGTACTTAACTTTCGCGTCATTTAGAGACTGGATAGAGATAATAACAAACCTATATTTTTCAATGTCAAACGACATATTAAGAGTTACTAAAAGCTCTATGAAAAGCGCAAGGCTAGTGGTGAGAAGATTAGCAATATCTTGAGCTCGTGTCCGACGGGCTGGCCGTGTTCGATGAGATCATTACGCGGGGTCCTCAATATGCACATTGTCCTTGTCATGTGACTTGGGGTTACAATCATCCTACATGCGGCGTAATCAGAGGCCGAGAAATCTTTCGCTCCATATTCCCAAACGCTATTTTACCCAGTCACTCCTTGAGGGCGCCCTATGAGTTCCGTTTCACTTCGTTCGGATCTTCAACGGATAGGCACTTTAGTAGCGATAGTCCGCTCGCAGATGAAAGGGCATTGCAGCGTAATGTCACCATTGCTTTAGCGGGCGACCAATCTCGTGACGATACCATAGCGGAACGCGGTGATGGGAACGTTATTTCGGTGACTAGAAGCTTAATGGAGATATCTATGAACAGTACTCGGATGTCTTCCCCCGTCAGAAACCTGGCTCACAGTGGATCCTCACTAGAGGCTGCGCATTCGGTCCAAGAAATAACGGCTATGGCTCGAGACGGCGTTTCTCTACAGCCGTCAATTTTAATGGACCAGCCCTCGGCCAGCGAGTCTCCAGCGAGGCCTACAGAGTCTGTCTCGCGTGATTCGGCAGCAAAAAACCTAGCATCTCGCAATACAGTTGACGAGCGCCCCCAAGAATCACAATTACATTGAGCAGTAGAGCAATCCAATACCGTATTATTACGTCGGCTTCTGGTCGATGGGGCAGACACTGAGCAAGCAAATGACACGGGCTCTAAGCCATTATACTTAGTTACCGAGCTAGGGTATTTGGACGGTGTCGTACTCCTCCTACAGGCTGGTGCCGATGTCGAGTCGTTCAACGTCGAATCCCCAACATATTTGACGGCGCTCCAGCTTGCAGTGGATAGCAACCATATGGCTATAGCCGAGAGATTGCTACAGCACGGAGCAGATGTCAACACGATAGACCCGAATGGTGGGGAACCCCTATTGACGGCAGTCAGGAACGGTACCCCTGAAATGGTCCAACTCTTGTTGCGGTACGGCGCGAATAAGGAAATCGTGGATGGATCAGGATCGACTCCTTTGGACCTTGCACAAGGGTCAGAGGAAATTATTTCCCTACTCCAAGAGCCGCAGCTACTCCATGGCCCCTTGCCAATCAATGAGCGATTACCTCAAAGTCTCCAGCCACTCACTCCGAATTTTCGTGCCCCGAAACATGACCCGAATAAAATGATCGCTTTGCATGGGTTCCACGCAACCGTGGCAGACTTTTTTATTGGTGATGAATTCGAGAACCGAATAGAGAAGTCTTTGTCAGTCTATGAACTTCTTTATGGGACCCAACAGGTTATGGAGGGCTTGCAAACAGGTGTTGAAAATGGACGAAAACGAGACTTTAGATGGTATCGTCTGCCTGCTAACAATGCAAGTACTGTGCTTCTCACTCCTGCATGCTAAAGAGGGTGAGAATACTAATTGGTATTCTAGATAGAATGGGTTGGGGTAAAAGCGCATTACTGTTAAACATAACGTAATTAATAAGCAAGCACTATAGACAAGCGAGCGCCACACCAAACTCGACCAACATAATGCTACATAAAAGCAATAAAAATTAAATAATTTTAGCTAATTAAGCTAAAAATTTAAACTTAACTTTAAATGCTAAAGCTGTTACTATTATTTATAAAATCAATTAACTTATAATACTTTTTATTAATAATAACATAACGTATAACACAAGCTACCGGGACACTTTTTTGCACTTTTGTATATATAAATTAAATAATTTAACTATAACATATTAAATTAATTAAATTTAATTAAATATATTATTGCTAAATGTTTTTATAGCATTTTGATAAGTTTGCGCGTTATGCTTAAGCTTGCTGCATGTTTTATACTTTTGTATGCGCGTTGTACTAGCTTTTATATAACAACTACTTGCATATATTTTATTTGAAATTTGCGCTTTAATAGCTTGTTTAATTTTAAAATCTTATTTTTGCTATATAATAAATAACTTTTTATTTTAAATACGTTTGTTTTTTATATAGCAGCGTTAGCTAAATTTATAGTTTGCTATTTAAAATGCTATGTTTTTTTTTTTTAATAATTAAACTTTGTATACAAATAATGTTATTATAACAGAGCGCCCCACATTTATTAAGCGAGTGGCCAATCAGGACAGCGCTAGTAGATACGGGACAGAAGCGCACTCTAGTGTAGGCCAAGGAATTAAGTCACATAGTGTCACGTTTGGGAAGTCTCTTGAGGTCAGGTACAATATAATGTATATTCCGTATAGTAGGTCTTATACAAGACTAAAGCTTGTAGAAGCAAAGAATAGTGTGCAGAGCACACCCGGATAGATTATAGTGATATAGGCAGACAGAATTAGAGAGAGCATACTCTAATTGGTAGTTTAGTTGGTAGTGCACCTGAATTATAACACATAGTCACATGCATAACTATAAAACTATCCAAGGTTTAGCCAAAGGTACGCATATAACTAGTATTATAAAGCGTATATAAATAAAAAAACTTTTTAATAAATAAATAAAGTAAAAAATAACTTTTTAATACATGCTTTTAAAAAGGTTTAAAAAGCGTTTTTAAAAGCGCTAGTTTTATTTTATTTTGCAAGCTAAAATTTTTATTAAAGTTATAAGCCCGGTTTATTTATAAAACTAATGCTTTAAAAATATAACAGTACTTTTTTATACTTTTATTATTAGCTATACTTTTTTTTCTTTTTTATTTTTTATTATTATATTATATTTTAATATTAATTAAACATTTATTTAAACATACTATAAATTATTTTAGCATTTTAAAACTTTTTTAAGATTTTTTTTTAAAAACCTACTAAAATTAAACAAGCTAACACAACTGTTATTAAACGCATACAAAAATGCTAAATATATAAAAATTAGTAAGCAAAAACTTATTAAACACTTATAACCTAGCTTACGCTTTTTAATATTTAATAAAAGCGCTAGCTGTTAATTATATTTATTATTAAAAACAAAAGCAACATAATAAAAACTATGCTAACTAGTTATTTTAAAATAACGCCGCTACTTTTACTTTTAGCGTTGCTAGCAAAACTTTTAGCGCTGCTGCTTTTTTTTTAGCACCTGTTTTTAATAACGCTTATTTTTTAGCTGCTAACATTAAAACAACTTTTAACAAACTTATTAAAAACTATTTTAGCAAATCGGCTATTTAAACAGCTTATAATGCCAAATATAACGCGCTATTTATATAAATTAATAAAACAGTTAATAAACATTAACTAAAAATAGCTAGCATTTAATTAATTAAAAATAAGTTTATTTATTTATATAATTTAGTTAAAACTTTAAAAAGCAAACTTGCTTTAACTAAATTAAATATATAAAATTTAATTTTATAAAACTATTAAAAAGCGCTTATAAAAGCTTATTATAAAAGCATTAATTTTATAAAGTGGTTTAAAGATTAAAAAATGGCATACTAACAAGCAATTTTATAGCAAAAAGCTTTTTTAAAGCAGTTAATAATAAAATAGCTTTAAGCTAAGCTTAAGCTTAACTAAACAAGCTAATAAAAAATAAGCTTTTAAAACAACTAAAAACTATTTTTAATTAGCTTAGCAAAGTTTTTATAAATATTTTTTATAATTATGCCTATTAAAATAAAAAAAAAGCAAATATTTATATTATTTTTAATAAAAAAACTTTAAATAACTAAAAATTAAACAGCACTTGTAACTAAAGCTTAAAGTTGTTAAAATATAAATATAAGCATAACTGCCCGTGTTATAACACTTTTAATTAAACTTATAATTAAAAGCTAAAAATATATATAATTTTATAATATGTTTTAATTAAAAAAACAAAGTTTTATTTAAAAAAGCTACTTATTAAAAAGCAAATAAAAAATATTAAAAAGCGTTATAAGTTTATTTAATAAAAAAAATTGCAGTAAATTATTAGCAAAAATAGTTAAAAAGTTTTTTAAAAACAATAAAAAGCGCTTAAGCCTAATTAAAAAAAGAATTTAAACTATTTAAAAAAAAAAGTAGTATATATTGTTATTAACTTAACAATTTTAAGCATAACTAAAAATAATTTAAAAATGTTTATAACGTTTAATTAAACATTTTATATATTATTAAACAGCATTTTAATTAATAACTGTAAAGCGCTTTATTTAATAAACTGTAAAAATTTGCTAGTGCTAAATTCTTTTGTTTTTATAAAAAATAAAAAAGTAGTTAATATAAGTATAAGCTAGTTTTTAATTTTAAAGTTTAAGAAAAAAATTTTAAAAAATATGTTATTAAGCGCTTAAAATAAAAAAACAAAAAACTTTATATTTATTAAAATAGCGCTTATTAAAAAGTTTTATATAAATATTATTTTAAAATTAAAGCTATAAAAAAGTAGCATATAATACTTTAAACAAAACTATATATTATAATTTAAAAACAAAAAAAAAGTGCGCTTATAACAAAACTTAAAAAACGTTATAATTTAGTTTTTTTTAAATATAAACTTATTATTATTTATTTTAATTGTACTTTAATAATAGCTATATTTTTGTTTTTATAAAAAATATTAGCAAGCGCTGCAAAGCTTATATTAAACGTTACAAGTTTAAAACTAAAACGCTTATAAAAACTTTTAAAAGACTTTTTAAAACTTAAAAAAAATATAAAAAATTTGTAACATTTATACGCTAAACATTTAGAACTAAAAGCGCTTAAAGCCTTAGTTTATAAAGCAAAAAATATAAAAATAAAAAAGATTTTACGCTTAAAATATAAAAATTGTACGCAAACGTATACATATTAAATAATTTTATAAAAAATATTAAAACAGTGCTTAGCAAAGCTGTTTTAAAAAGTTAATTAAAATCTGTTCGATTATTTTAAAAGTTTTAACAGCTTTAATTAGTTATTTGTTTTAAAAAACAAGTTTAATAGTTATATTTAAGCGTACTTTTTAGCAAAAAAAACATAAAACCAAGTCTTTAAAACTATTTTACGATTTAAACGCTAAATAATATAATAATTTTAGCTTTTTATATATAAAATAAAAAGCAATAATAACAAAGCTGTAATTGTAATACAAAAAAAAATAAAATATAAGCAATAAATTAAAAACAAAAAAATTAATTTAAAAATTTTATTAGCGTATGTTAAAAAGCTTATTAAAAGCTTTAAACAAGCTAAAAAAAAAATTATTAAAAAAACTATTAAAATGTTAACTAGTGCTAGCTTATTAAATAAGCTATAGCTAAAAGCTGTATAAGCTGCAGTATAGCTATATAATATAAATTTTTTAAAAAAATATAATATGTGCGCTTTATATAAGGTTTTTAAGCGCTAGTTTATACAATATTTTTAATAGTATATATTAAAAGCAATTAAAAATTTAATAAAAAATTTAAAGCTAAACTAAAATAAAATATATGTTTATAAATATAAAGCATACTTTGTTAAAAAAAATAAAAACGCTTATAAAAACAAGCACAATTATAAAACCTAATTTTAAGCATATATAAAGTACTTAATAAACTATAAAGCTATTAATTTATATTATATATAAATACTTTAGCTGCAAAAAGTTATTATTATATAAAATATTAAATTTAATAAAAAGCTTTTTTATTATAAAAAACAAAAGTGTTTAATAATTAAAATTAGTAAAGCATAAGTTAAAAAGATTAAAATGCTAAATAAAATTTTTAAAAATTTTTTTAATATAATAAATATATAATTATAAACAAAAAATATAATATATAAGTTAAATATTAATGCTTTTAATAAAAATAAAAAAGCGCTTAATTTATTTAATAAATCTATTATTGTTTAGCAAAAAAAGCAAAAGTTAAAAATAAATACGCTTAATAAGCTTATTTAAAAAAGTATAAAGGCTTAAGCTTATAAAAATTAGCTATATAAACTTATAACTTTTTAAAAAACATTAAAGCTTAAAAAGCAACAGCTTAAAGTTAAAAATAATAGCAGCACTTAACAAGTTAATTTAAAAGCGTTATAAAAAACTAACTTATTAAGCATATAAAAATAAAAAGTAATAAACAATTTAAAAATTAAAATATTTTAAAAAACAGAAAAATAACTAATAAAGCAGAAATATAAACAATAAATATATTTATTAGCGTTATAATTAAGCTGTAAAATAAAAAGTTAAAACTTTAAAAATGCTAAAAAAAATCAGTGCTTAAAAAATTAAAACAATAGCGCGATTTTTATAACAATAATGTTTATAAAAAACAAAATAATTTTTTTAATTAAAAATTTAAACTAGTTATTTTTTTTAAAAACGTTTATGCTTAATTAGCTAAAAGCGCTTTATAAAAAAAATAAAAAATATAAAATATTATATTTTATATTTGCAGCAATAATAAACTAAAATAAATTAAAGCAATTAAAATTAAAAACTAATTAAATTTATAAAAACAACGTTTTAATGCTTTTATTAAAGTTATAAAAAGATTTAATAAAATATTAACTTAAAAAAAAATTTAAAACGAACGCTTATAAAAAATTTTAAAGCTTAAAAAAATTAAAAGCGTTTAAAATTATATTTAAAAAGTTTGCTAAAAATGCTTTTTTTTTATTAAAATGGGTGTTTATATATAAGTTTAATAATAAAAGCTATTTTAAAACGTATAAATTTAAAATAATAATAAAAAAAAATTTATAATTAAAAAACTTTTTATAATTTATTTATATAGCAATATTAGTAATAAAAATATTTTGTTTAATAATAGCTATAGTAATATAAAACAATATAAAGATTAAGCAATATAATATAATAAAGGCGTTTTTTAATATTAAAAAAAAAAAAAAACGCTTGTTATAATAAACTTATTAAAAAAGTTTATTTAAAATAATAAAGTAAGGCTTTTTAAGCGCGCTTTATATAAGCTAAAAAATTTGTTTATATTATAATATAAAAAATTTGCAAAAATATTTTTAAAAATTAATATAAAAGCTTTATTTAAAAAGCTTTGTTTATTTTATATTAAAAACTAAAAAGTGCTTATAGTTTTTTATATTAATAACTTTTTAGTTGTTTATAAAAAAAAATATGCTAAACTAGTTATAAAAATAGTTAAGTATATTAAAAGCGCTTATAAATTAAAAAAAAAAGCAATATATTTTGGTTTTTTAAAATTAAAATAGTTAAAAACTGCAAAAAAAAAAAACAATTATTTTAATATATAATTAATATATTAAGAAAATAGCAAAGCGTTATAACTTTATTGCTAACAAAAAAGCTTATAAAATTTTTTAAAAAAACAATTAAGCAGTTTATTAAAACGTATTAAAAGCGTGTTAAATTAATTTTATATAACGCTATTATGCTAAAGCTAAATATAGCTTATGCAGCTATATAATTATTAAAATTTCTAAATAATTTAAGTAATAAATATATATAGGCAGCTAATTAAATTATTAAATACTTATATAAAACACAATTTTTAAGTATAATATATAGCGCTTAAAACTTAGAAGCATAAGCGTTTTTAATTGCAAAAAATGCATTATTTGCAAATAACTTAAAAATTAAGCACTTTTTGCATAGCTATATAATTTTTTTTTTTAGTAAAGCAATAATATAAAAACCAATAAAGCAAAACATTATTGCTATTTTTATTACTAAAGCTAAAATTAATATTTTTAGCTTAATTAAAAAAAAAACTATAGCGCTATAAAAGCTATACAAAGATTTTTAGTTTAATTTAAATAGCGTTTAAATTATATATTTAAATAATTTTTAAGCTATATGTTTAATAATTAATAAAAATTAAAAAATTAATATTTAGCTAAAACATATAAATAAAATAAAAGCATTTTAAAAAAACTTTTAAAATTGTTTACTTTTTAATTAATTAAATGTTAGCAAATAAACTTATTAAAAAGTTAAATAAAATACAATTTAAACATTTTTAAGCGCTTATTAATTTAATAAACAGGTATTATATAATTAAAAAAAATTTAAAAGGTAATATAAAAGCAAAAAAAAATTTTATTAAGCTAAAAAACCTGTTTTTTTTTAAAATAAACGAAAAAAAAAAAACCTAACAATGTTAAAAGCGCTGGCGCAGCTTAAACTATTAATACTGTTGCTGCTGCTGCTGTTGCTTTTTTTTTTTTTTTTTTTTTTTTTTTATTTACGCTAAAAGCGCAACGTTTTTATTTTTATTATTATTATTATTTTTATTATTATTATTATTATTATTATTTTTAAAAAAAAAAAAAAAAAAAAAAAAAAACCTAATAACGCTAAAAACGCTAGCGTAGCTTGAACTACTAATGTTATTGCTGCTGCTACTATTTTTTTTTTTTTTTTTTTTTTTTTTTTTTTTATTTACGCTAAAAGCGCAACGTTATTATTATTATTATTATTATTATTATTATTATTATTATTATTATTATTATTATTATTATT
>MU377138.1:0-72042 GCA_022495195.1 Xylaria digitata
CTAATTATTAGTTTATAGGACTTATATTGGTAGAGTTATTTAAAAGCGCACGGACGTTTTTTGTATGTATTTCGGGGTGGCCAATCCAATAGGGTAGCCAAAATCAAGTGGGAGATGCGTTATAATATAATTTTATAAATTTAAACTAACTGTTTTATTTTTAAGCTTTTTATTTTAAAAGTAAAAGTTGTTTGCGTTTTTAAATGCAATTTTCGCGTTTTAATTAATTAGTTTTTACATATTAATTGCTTAATTAAGCTAATAGCTATTTAATTAATAGTTTAATATAATAATAAAACTTTTAATTATTAAATATAAGTAATAGCATATAATTAGGTTAAATGTATTATTTGTATTTATGTATTAATATAAGTTTTATGTAGTAGTAACCGCGTTTGTAGGCAGAATTGTATAAAAGCCCCTGTTATTTTGACATAGGTCCGCCATTGGATACCCCTTTAGTTAATATACCAAATAAGCTTATATCCCTTATATCTGACACTAATTGCCAACCCTGGCTACAGCCTAAGTTTCAACAATCCCGTCAAGCACCCCTTCATCGTTTTTAATTGGGTTAAGGGTTCGAACCCCGTTTAAAATAAAAGCTTTCCTAAGCAACCATATCGCGATAGCTTGCTGGCCCAAATAGCGTCAATACAACTGTCCTTAATCGAGTGCACACTCGAAACCCGTACGTACAGGATTCACTTCGCAAATAGTAACGCTAATAAATAAATAGTATTAAGCTCCGCAGCCGCAAAAATCTTCTTCGAGCGCCTGCTAAAAAATAAGCGTGCTCGTGTTAAAGCGGGTAAGCTTCCTAATATTTCCAATCAAGATTGTATCGACTAACAGCGCTTCCTCAATCAAGTTTTTAACAGAAAAGGAAACAATATGTTATTTGCCACAGAGCATAGCGACCTCAAGCCGAACAACTTCGTTGTTAACAATAAGTACAACATCCAGGGGTAGGGCAAGACTATGAGTCCGTGTATCGCTCTGACTAACGACAGACCAGTGTCATCGATTGGGGGTTTGCGGCGTTCGTCCCAATCGTAAGAGCCGCTGGTATTCCCCGCTTCTTGTGGCTGAGCCTGCCTCTCTGCCGCTCTGACGCGGTCGTCCGGAAAGACAGACAGTCTTACATCATGTCCCTTGCTTCCCAGCGTTCGCAAGCGGCGTTATTCATGCGGCGCTGGCAAATGACCGAGGACATAGACTTTCACACACTCTACCTAGAGTCGCTCTCCAGTAAGGGTATGCATGCGTCCTTGGCAAGAATCGGGTGGAACGTTCCGTTTCATGAGGTCGTCGAGCATAGGGAAGAGCGGATTTCAGGAGATGGGGTGAAGAATGGAAAGGGAGGGTAAATCACAGAAACTCTCTAGGAGTAGGGCTACAATACAGTGGGGGGTATGATAGAAGAACAAAAATAATAAGAGTAGCCCCTTCAGTCCCTCACATTCAACTAAACACAAAATCCCACAATTTATGATGCTTTGCCACTACATTCGCCGTGAGCAGGGTTGAAGAATCAGTGTGTAGTATAGTATTAGTATAGTTAAATCCTACATGTAGTATACTAATTTTCAACCCTAGATGTGAGCCCAGCAATAACAAAATTTTAATTGCAGGAACAATATCTTTTATTTTCCTTTTTTTTTGTTGTCTTTTTCATTATAACTATATATATTTTGAAGTGGCTGTGCCACTGGCCTTAGCCACACCTAATACTTTTGTATCTCACATGCGCGTGTTTATATGATAGTTTCCTTCCCCATGCGTAGATTCCATACAAATTGACCCGCCCACCCCTAGGAGCCGAGTTCCCCTTATAGTAGTATCCAGGCTGTGACAATAATGACTAAACATTTGTTAAAAACAGTACTCAATCAAAGTTATTAACAAAACTTCATGCTGTTACTTTAATCATTATTATAATATCATGCACTTGAGTTCCTTAGCTAGTAATTTTCAACGTATTTATATAACTAACTAATAATAATTATTTTTATAAAAGGTTGATCTCTATTATTCACAAGGCGTCTTCATTGTTCTAGAATGTGTCGCAGTAGGTGGTAGTCATAGTAGTATGTCAGCGGCGGTGGGTGAATAATAAGAGATGTCTTGAAGTGTTAGGGACTGTAGTACTCGAGCCGTATCTGCCATATCTAGATACATAAGGTTCATATGTCCCATACTACACTCACCCATACTTCAGACTAGGACCTTCCCTTCTACGAGCCTTTACTTCTATATGAAGACTACTATCAATAGCAGACCTATTGTACCTGAACGCGAGATTCCATACTCTATCACGACATAGAGTGTTAGGCATCAGGCCCTAAGTGAAGATGACGTTAGTCCAATCTGGTCTAGTAAACTAAGGTTGGACTCGATCATATGAAACTAACCTGCCTGAGCTGAATTGCGCTCCAATACCCATCAAATATTCGTCTTGTTTCTTCTTGTAGGACTTTTTGTTCTTTTTTCCCTTCTTCTTGTTGGTACCGGCTCCGTTGGTAGATGTCGAAGCCGCTGGAGCAAAGGGAATAGTGTCGGATGGCGAGGGCTTCGGGGAGCCGTGCGCAGGAGTAGTGCTCCAGGTATCACGTCCGGACCTAATAAGCAACTTAGCCTCTTGTTTCTTAGAATTGGTAGGGGGAAATATCATGTAATATGACAAAGACTAAGTAAGGATTACAAGGAGCGACGTACATCTTGGGTAATGGCGTAAGGAAGGGCTTGATGGTTCGATACGCGAGACGGAGGAGGAGCAAAGAAAATCAATGCAGAGCTTGAGTCCAAGAGATACACGAGAACAACAGGGATCTTCTGGCTCCAGTAGTAAGAGGAACTTTCTCTTCACGGAGGCTTCTGTGACTAGAGAATGATGAAAGGATATAGCCTTCTGCTTGAAACACGTGGAGAAGAGATGGAATTTATAAGTGCGTCCC
Organism: Xylaria digitata; assembly: GCA_022495195.1. Classification (NCBI taxonomy): domain Eukaryota; kingdom Fungi; phylum Ascomycota; class Sordariomycetes; order Xylariales; family Xylariaceae; genus Xylaria; species Xylaria digitata. The sequence goes on from MU377138.1 coordinate 2,958, forward strand.
CCAGAGGGTCATGTAGGCAGCGCCCAATAGTTGACGGAGTTTCTCACCGAAAGCAATTAATTAAATCACTTGATAGCAAACAGGCTCAGACGAAATCCTGGTTCTCTGGGATTGGATAGAGGATGATAGAGAATCCAGAAACAAGCCCTACATCTGCATAGTTGTAAAACGGCCGTCTAATGCCCCAACCATCCCGAGCACATACTCGCCATGTAGAAAGGGGTCATCGTACAATGGGCTTACCGGCTGTACTTGCATAGACCTGAGACGTGTTTGCCCTGCCGAACTAGGCGTCTTGAACTAGCCAAACTACTGGAGTCCGCCTTTGACACTTTCTCACACACACCATGATCAGGTCTAAATATGCCACTATGCTGATGAATTCGTAGTATACCTCCAACAACATGTCATGATGCCGGTACTCCAAACCCGAATACTAGCTGGTGACTGGATGGTGACGTTTTGTATTGTGGGATCCGGTGGTCGAGCCCGAGCCTCGTATAACCGGGTACAGCATGCATGCATAAGTACCCCCTGCGGCGGCAGATTGCGGCTTGATGTACCCTGAAGGAAAGGAGTGTTACCATTTTAATTCGTCAATGACGATTTGTTCATCCCATTATTGGTTCACCACGTTTTGTCAAGCTCCATCGGTACCTATCTTAGTATGTATGCTCGATATAGGCGTTGGATGCGTGCAAGCCTGGGCGCCTTCGTATGCACCTCGCCTAGGTTGCAAGCGCGTCATTGGTGAACTACGTTTTGTAAAACTCCACCGACAATACGACCCGACGTTGACCGCTGCGCTCCAGGTTCGTGATATGTCTAAATACTTTTTTCAATGCAGAAAAGATCTTGCTGCGTAATGTAGCGATACCTTGGGGGTTCAATTGCCACGACGAAATTGGCGTATTAGAACCCTGCGCATGAACTCGATATTCACCTACCTTATGCATCCTAATCAATAAAATGAAAGTGTTGTAGTCAAGTACCACCTAGGTATTTGCCAGAGGAGCTGAACCAGAATGGATCTGTTTTAAAGTGCAAAATTGGCGCAAGAGGGAAAGCCTTGTTCCATCCTGTCAACCCCGCCCTCCCTGACGTTTGCCCTCCCCCCAAACCCCCTCCAGGCTTCCCGTTATTCCATTTCGCATTTCTCAACAGCTCGTCTCTGCAAAGATTGACGACTAATACCGCCATGGACCATATTCCCCTAGAACTACGCCCACAGTCGGACTCCGATAGATTTCTTGGCTTTTCCCACAAAGACCGGTGGGAAAAGCTCAGGCCAGTCACCATCCGGCTCTACTGTGGCAACTACGGTGGAAAGGGAAAGCCTACAAAGATCGAACAAGTAGCCGAGTTCATGAGAACTCATTACTCCTTTCATGCAGCGTATGTATTAACTTCAATCATCATTACCACCCTTCCCCAAGAAAGGCCCTAGATGCTGTCGCACCAGCTGACCGTTGTCCTTCTTGTTTATTAGGGTCAGCGAATATCCACAACGGTTTCGGCTCTGGAAAGTTAACAACAGGCGAAGCGTGAAAAGCGAGAAAGACGACGTGACATATGCTCTCGGTAAGCGGAAACGCCCTGGAACTAGCACCTCGCAAGTGTCTAGCCATGGCGAGCCATTCTCCCCCGAAAAATTGAGGAGGTACTTGAAAGAAGAAACGCGACGCCATCACGCAGTACAGATTGTTACGCCAGGCATGTAAGTCATATTCCTAATGTTTGGGTGAATATAAGAGAAGAAATGCCTCACTGATACATTGTGCCAGATTTTCATCATGGAACCTCCCATACAAAGCGTTCGTTTCCTCCCTTCGCAGATATCCGGATAAGCCATCCCCTTTTGGACCCGATGGCACAACACCCGAGTACTTGAAGATTCGAAGCCCAGAAGCCCTCACTCCTGGACGAGAAGCGGCTGGGCCTTCGCCGAATATACAACTTGTCTATCAGAAAGCTCGAATGGATCGTGCAAGCCTGTTCTTACAAGGACGGCTTGAGGACCTCGTTGTTAGTATGGGCAAAGAAGATCGCAAGTAAGATATCTTCATCCCGGCTATGTTCCCTAGCTTGCTCTTTACTTAGCGTATCTACTACTAATGATGCAAAGGCTATTCATCAATTACTTCCATGACTTCTACATCCACGGTTTCACAATGGCGAAGAACTGGAGTCTAGATCCACTAAATGTGCTGAATCCTCCAGTCCCTAGCATCAATCCGCAAACACACGCTTCGGCGGCGAGTCCTATGGCACCGCCCCTCTTCCCGTATTCCTCCTCAAGTCCCTCCGCAATCGGATATAAAGAGCACCAAGACATATCTATAGCACCTACACAGCTTTGTAGATGGGCCATACATGTACCGACTCCTACAGGGGATGCCGTCCCTAGGGACCACATCCCTCTTCAAGTACCACTTATGGAAAACAGGGACAGAGTTGTCAATTTCATGGACGAATTGCACCAGTCAATAACATCAAGCAGTTTCACCAACACACCAGTGGAAGATTTGCCAATTGCGACAGACGAAGTCACCCGTGCAATACAAGAAGATCCAATCGCTCTTAAAGTGGATGCATGGAAGCTTGCAATAATGGCAGGGAATTCAGAGCTTGTGTGGCAACTATTAAAAGAGAACGGGGATGAAATACCAGAAGGACTCGGCGATACCCACCCCTTCCATCTAGCAGCAGCATTTCTAGATGGCGGCCACACGTGTTGCATGATGTTCCAAGTATTATCTGATGCTTTCGGCCCATCTTACGCTTTTCACCACAACATTGACAATTTCGGGCACACAATACTCGATGCCCTTTTGGTTTCTATTATTCGTTCTCACACGAGTTTGAGTCCCGAAATCGTAAGCTCTAGCTTTCAGTCTCCCAACCGTTTCCCAGGGGAAGAGAAAGATATCTGTGGCAGATGGGATCCGACGACAGACAAGGTTCGTGATCTCTTCCAGCAGGGATACCCCAGGATACCCACAAAGTGGAAGCACGCATTTTGCCATACAGCCGCACAGGCAATTTGTCACAGCATTATTACCGTCTTTGGGCCAGCATGTGCTCCTAATATCAACACAATGAGTGGTCTGTTTATACGTCGTTGTACGGCATGCGGTATGGAGTTACGGCTCGGGCCCTTGCATACCCTAGTCATTATTACATTCTACCTCGCGCAACAAGGAATGCCAGGAGAAACCTTGTTTGGAGCACACGCCGTATTAGTCTGCCTACTCAGCCTAGGCGTTGACGTTTCCTTCAAGGTTGACATGTCTGCTGAGGAAATTCTTGGAAACGAGGAATCGCGGGGATGTCGGCATAAACCCTTCTCCCCCTTGCAGCTTATGCAAGAAGTTCCGGGTACTGTGATTGATGGTTGGAGCAGCGAATGTAGGGCCGGTTGGAACTCCTTCGCTCAAGTGCTAGCCCTTGCCGAAGTGAGTATGAGCCATAAATACCCAGGGAACCCGGTCGGAGAGCGGAGAGGCTTAGATCATGACTGTGAATTGAATATGAAGCATAGGCGAATGGGGAGAAGTGTTCACGGAGAGTGGCTAAAACTCGAATGCCACAATGCAGAGATAGGCCTCTTGTGGGCCATAATTCAAACCGAGTTACTTACGTATCGGAGGATCGGAGTGAAAGATGCTTGGTTATCGGAGAACTTTTCAATGGAGGCCCTAGAAGCATGGCTGAAAGATACCTCGGCGGATTTCTTGACACCCTTGGTTCAAGATCAGATGCTCTGCGAGCATTCTCGTTGTGGATGGTTTTATAATGCGGAGCAATTCGTCTGTCCCTCTGCACCAGAAGTTTCTGCATCACATTTCATGAACATGGATACCGGTGGGAAGAGTACCTACGGAAGAGCTACCTTCCTTGAAGTCCCTAATCTTACGGATTTATGGGAAGATGTAACCCAGGTAGAGGAACCGTAGGGTGAGTGGGTGTTATTGCGACTTCCGTCGCACTCGTGACACTTCGGTACATGCTACGGAGCAGTAATAGCTAGGCTGGGAATCTACGGATGACACTTGCTGGCTTACTACGTTATGTTTAGTAGTTGATAATACGGGAGGATTTCGAGCTGGAGAGTTTATTGTTTCTGTATTGGTTGAGCTCAATTTATTCTTTTTGCACTAAGTGTAGAGTAGGAGTTCTGAGTTCCGAGAATAGTGTCGACCAAGTGAGGGGAAGGACGGTGAGGTGACATCGTGGGATATTCTCCTAGTACGTGATGGGGAAGATCTTAGTGATGCGAAGCGAGATCAAAATTGTCTTATGGTAATGACTTTAGAATTGCACTTGAATGAGAGCGAAAGATGATATTTTTTGGATACTTCTAGAATTCGATGTCACCTTGCTAGCTACTTTGATTGTGCTGGTTACAAGTCCCGGGTTATAGTCATCAGTCTTGCGCCGATATACCCACCTAATAAGAACTTTTGAATCATATTCCGATGACGCGCTCCCGAGTTCGCATCTGAATGAGGTAATGGGCGTAACTGGTGTTGTATTTTCGGCGGCGATCCTTGCTTAGTACGTGTTGTGCTATAAAGGACGCGGTTACAAGAATATGCAATTGTCGGATTGCTGTAGAAGCCACTATACTGCAACACTATCAAAAGTAGAATATAACCAAGTCGGGCACTTGACCTTCTATAGCTATGTATACGAATCATGACGGGATAATAGTTTCGCTACAGAATATATTAGTGACAGGTATATAGTAATGAAACTTCTGCTACGTTTTGGAATATGTTGTATAGGAGAGAAGGTTAGTCGACTCGCGCGACCTGCTACGCGCGCTATGGTGTCATGCCCATGCTGAGTAATTGCCTCAGTTTGTTGTGAGGAAGTCTTGTATCAAATAGGGATGATCAAGGAACGGCGGGAAGCTAGCCGATGATAATAGTTACCCGGGATGTAGGGGTAGTGTTAGAAGATGATGAACTTGGCCCTTGGGACTCTATGGCGGTTGACACTGAGCCCTTGAGATAATGAATGAAATGATGGATAGGGTTTAGTAGTGGTGTAAATGTATAGGACTTTGGAGATATCTTGGCACCCTATTCTAAGGAACACACTAGTCTGACTTTGGGACAAGATCGCCGTTTCTATATTTGGGGGCCGTATTTCTTTCTCGATGACATCGCCATTCTGCTGTACACATGGCTGACACGCAACTCATTACCTAATCAGTTAATCCACGGAAGCTGAAGCTGACGCTTGAATCCTAGTACCAGATGAGTAGCCTCATTGGGCTTCTTCTGCCTTTGACTCCACCTGAGACCCTTTTCCTCGCCTCAAATTTCCAGGGTCTGATATAAGGATGCGACTAAAATATCCCGGCAGGCAAATTACTCCACGTTCTTCTCGGCACGCATGCGCCCGCATGCGCCCGCATCATTGCATCTATGTTGGTATCAGTATGACCACAGTATTAGTCTCCCATCTCACCACCATCACTCGATATATGTCGCTGAGTGCGTCATAAGCTGCTATGTAATTGGCGGTTAGTCAGTATGTCGTAAAATAGCCACTAGCATTAGCCTAGACATCTGGTTATGTAAAAGCCACTCAGACACTGCCCAGGAAGGTTTGAATTAGGTATTTGCCAAGCTATATTACTTACCTGGTCGCCGATACAGTCAACGATCAAACGGTAGCTATCATAGAGCACGAGACTACTGTAAGAGGCTGATTTACATAGTACTATGTAGTGTACCCGTACACTAGGTATGGCTCGCTTAGGTGTTGCCTAGGTATTACACTACACCCGCGGAGAAAGAGGCCTGTCAAGACGAACATGGGTGACATAAGACCCTGCCCTCTGGAACCGAAGGGAGATCGCTTTGGCTTCGGCTACGGCTTCGATCCGGTGAGAGAGAGAGGGCGGAACCGGCGCGGAATCAAGAAATGATAGACGGGATCAGATACAATTGGTCCCGAATTATTAATCCTACAGATCCCATCCCAAGCAATTAGATAAACTAGCGTACCCAAGTTGGGGCGCCTCGGCGACCTTGCGGCCTGCCGTTCCTGGAGTGGACTTGAGGCAAGGAGGCAGGTGATCAGCGGGTCCGAGCTTATTAAGGTACGCTGCGCTACACTAACGTCTTTCGTGTTGCTCGGTGGGAGATTGCGGTTAGACTAGGCCGCTGGAGCACGCGTTAAGAGGTTGGTTATTATTAGTGTAGGTTGGCGTAATCCTAGATTGGGTTTAAGGGATCGAAACAGGATGGATAAAGCATGCTATGGGACCGATGGATTCTCGCCGGGACCGAGCTTTTCAGCCGCTCAGGCTACGACATATCAAGCATCGCCTGTGGGTGAAACTTGCATCGGAATTTTACTAATAGCGGCCTAGTAGCCTTACGGACAAGCATGACGCTGTCTCGTGGTATAGGGCAGGGGCGCCAAGCCAGACGCTGAGACACGAGGTGTAATTAGGTCTTACGAGGCTCTACCGAGCGACTGTATTCGACGTGCATACTGTACACTCTTACTGAGCAGATGTGGGTACTAATATCTGATCCCGGTTGCGTGATAGGACGGGATCTGTGCTTCTGGTAAGATTCTAACGATCCGCCACAACGTGGTGGCCAGGGAATAGAATAGTACCGTGCCTGGTATACGCCTCTTGCGCTAGTGTGGTGTAGCTGTACCGCCATCATGGGAGAGGCGTGGGTTGCATTGTACAATGGCGCTAGTCGAGGACCTAATATTATCTCAAACGGTAGTGTAGTCTTGACGCCCTTTGGTCAGTTCAACGGGACGAGCTACTGCACTTGTTTGGAGGAAATTACCGAGACATGTTGGAGTCATTCTCTACGGTGGGATTCGAGACTGCGTATACGGACGTGCCTGACAGGGTGACAAAGTACCTATGACTATTATCCCACCTCAACAATTGAGAGATATAAGGCTGTTTCTGGGTTAGAAGCCTAGGACTTTTGATGACAAACTAAACTTATCCTAGCGTTGGCCTGAATCCTTGTGGTTACATACTGTATATAAGATATAAGCTTCCACAATCGCAATCCTGGGCGGAGCTCGATGCTATATCATTGACGATCACCAACAAGGAAACATCTCCGCATACCCTAGTAGAACAGCCAAGCGACGAATCGGACCATACTCTTGAGCAAACAAGATACACACCTCCTCATTATATCTCCGCCTCAAGGCCCAACAATGCCTTGTACAAGCGGCTGCGACGCCATACCACCGCCATATGCCTTCCACCTAGCCATGGTGGGCAGCGACGGCAGCGCAGGCTCCCACAACGAAGCTCTCTGTGTCTCCTGCAGCCAGAAGAGCGAATCGAAAGACGGCAAAGAATCCCGGGGATCCAAGTGTGCTGGCAAGCGGCCTGTGAAACATAAATGGGTATCTTGGGAACTACAACTGAACGGCGAATTGATCGTGCGGACGTGAGGACTTTCGCTAGTCGGTTGGATCTACGCGGCGCTATCACACCTGTGCGCTTTTGGTCATCCGGAGATTACATCCGCCTTGAAGATTTGGAGGAATAGAGTACGATAAAGGACGGTATTTTTACCTTTAGGAGGTGTTTCTCGTTGACTCTAGCGCCATGTCGCTTGGATGGGGAGCCGAGATGCTGATAAGAGGAGAGGTGAAGAGCCTTGCGTTGAAAATACAGGTGACCGAAAAACATGTGCACGGCGATGATACTTTAGTAAGTCGGTTATACCACCACCCTTCGAGATCCGGCTGACAAGGACGTTAGCAGAAGAAGCACGCCTCGCTCGGTCGCCACTGGCATAAGTCAGTTTATAAAAGCTAGAAACCGATGTTGTCTGCGGTACGACGAGCCTCGGTCGTCATAAGGAGCATTTCATATCTCGGCTTCACTATTTAGCTAGTCAGCTAGCTACCTCTGGCTTAGAATGCGATATATACACTCTTCAGTAGGACGAGGCAAGAATAGATGGCTTCAGAAGCCTCAGGGCGTCAGGTGGTGGCGGATATAAAGCTAGTATTGTGCTGTTACCTCGAGAAGCATAGAATGATCTAAGGAAATTTGACACCTTAGAAGATTATTCGTACTCTAAATACATTCTCCAAACTCTAAGGTGGTACTCCCATCACTACGCCCCAAAGGCCCACTACTCTCTACCTCATCATAAGAGCTGCTGCCAATGAGTTCAAGTACCATTAGCTTAGCTTGAATCTAACCATCGAGAATGATTCAAGAAGAAAATCTTGATGTGGATAATGTTAAACATGGAAGCAAATCACATGCGTAAGGAGGAGCTAGGCTTGTCGTATTTCATCAGAGACGTCGTGTTGGCTACGTGCACGAGAAGATGTCAGTTCGGGTATATAAGACTTGTGTTCTAGAATATACGAGTACGAATTTATCTCGGCTGTCTCCTTAAGCTGAGATAGGGGAAAATAAGACACGGATAAGAGATTCTATCGCATACTCTCACGTTCCAGGGTATAAGTTTTAGGAACCTACGCCGACGTGTTTTGTGCACGCACTAGCGGTAGCCGAGTAGCATACCACACTATGAACACTCCAATAGATAGATCTATTGCAAGCAAATAAAGCCCGCTAACTACACTATCAAACCCCTACTCTACATACCTAAGAGCTCGCCCTTTGCGCAGCCTGCGAGCCAACGATGGCATTAGTAATCGGGCCCAGGTCCGCAACCTGCACGACCTCCTCAGCAGGCTTCCAGCCCTGCGCGGTGGGGAACTTCTCCTCGAGCAACCAAACCCTCGTGCGGTCCTTTGGCGCGCGAAGGGTCGTCACGTTGTTTTCGTTGACGGGGAGCGAGACATACGTGTCGCGCATAAGCAGCAACATAAGCGCCGCCTCACCCTGCGCGACGCCCAGCTCCGCGGCCGTGGGCGGCGGCTTCGAGACCGCGTCGACGCGGTTGCGCGTCTTGGCCACCGAGTCGATGGTCAGGAAGCTGGTCCTGCTGTCCGCGAGGAGCTGCGCCACGCGCGCCGTGTCGATGGTGTTGCTGTCGCCGGCGCTGGCGTCCTTGCGCGTCAGGGAGGCCGGGTGCTCGCCGCCTAGCGTGCTGTTCAGGTCGGAGAGGTTGATGCTGGATGCCCCGAGCCTGCCGAACGCCGCGGTGGCTGGGAAAATGCCAAAGTCAGCGTTCCAGTTCGTGGATTCGAAGATGGCTTTGCCGAAGTCCTGGATTGTGATGTTGCGCCCGTCATGCGGACTACACGTGTATTTCCGTTAGCTAACGTTTAGAGCATATAGGGTGACGAGGGGACGGGATTCTATACAGGTAGCCATGGTTTGCCAAGGTGTTCAGCATTGGGCATGGACTTCTAGAGTCCGTACTCTTGGGCTTGACATATGGTTTAATTGCAGCCCGAGAGGCAATAGGGCCGGCAACGCAAGCCGTCGCTAGCGCAATAAGGACAAGGAACTGCATTGTGAGATCCGTAGATGAATTATACGGATTGGGATGCGAGAAGATAGCAGTGGCAGTGAGGGGATCCCGGCTGGACACCTTGAGCTTCGCGTTCCTTCATCGCGAATTTATATCTGGAGCAAACGCCATCTTAATGAACATATGCTATCGACTAAGTAGCTATATGTCAATAACTCGTGAAGCCCTACAGGGCGGTACGTCGGTCGTTTCGCGTAGAGGAGCAAGGTTGCAATCTAATCCATTAGCTAGTGTTGGTAATCATTACAATATTACTGGCTATATATTCCCATGTTCTTCACTTGGGGGTCTGGAGCTCGTCGATCTCGCAGTCGAAATGGAAAATGAAGATAAGGACATGCACGAAGAGTGAGGTGGTTAAAGTGGCAAGTAGCCGTAGTGAAAGCGCGTGTATTTAGCCAAATTGAATGTGTACAAATGTACCTGTTGGTACGTGGGTATCTCCTTCTTTTGTTAGTTCCCCAATATTCCACCCTGGCGCCAGCCGCTGAGTGATTTTAGCCATGTCGGCGTAAAGCCGTAAGGCGTGTTGAGGCTTTCCCGGTCAAGACCGGAGGGACTGACTGCGGCGTGCGGCCAGCGACGAGCATGCAGTTCATATAAGGAGCCAATAAAGTGGTCGAACTTGTGTCCTAAAAATGGACGATTTCCTATCAATCAATTGGCCGACAATCACTTTATAATGATACCCACGCGCAAATAATAAAAAGAATTCCAAATCATTGACAACTTACATAAGTCGACATAACCATGAGGCGGAAGTGATCATGGTCCTGCATATGTGGTTGGTGATGTGTGGGGGCGGCGTCATCAACCTCTCGATTATTAACAGAACTCAGGCGTTTGACCCATTGCGATACGGGATACGGTACTGCGTAGAAGCGGCTATCGCGTTGGGAGGGGTTCAAATTCTGGCTTGTTAACGCGCTAGAAGGTGTTCGCCGAATGGTTGCCGACATAGTGCCGACACGCTCAACTCAGTTCCTTGACGAGCTTCCGTACGAGTTTCTTCTGCTGCTCGACGTTGAGATTACCATCGTCCGTCTCTTTCACCGCTCGGCCGACTATCAATATAGTCTTGATGCTGTCACTGTTGACCCACAACTTGCCGTTTCTGCCCACAGCAGTCTCGAAGGCTAGACCTGCTGACCCAAGTTCCTCCAGCACGGCCACTTTACCCTCTTCAACCGACTTCCTCATTAGTAACCGCCGAGACATTCCGAGAGATATGTCGTAAAGCATGCCTCCAACCAGGGGACCCAGGCCGTCTGCTTTACCGGTAGTGGGCGAGACGCATTCCAACTCGGGGTCCATATGACGGTTAGCCAGACACACTCTGGCATATACTAGAGCGCCATGGTTAAGCTGGGGCCTGGTCTTCTTGGTGGCCATCTCAAAAGCTAGTTGAGGGAGAATGGCGTTGGAACTATAGTCGGTGATGGTGACAAAGTAATAATCCGGACCAGAACGCTGAACGGTGCAGATAACCAAATCACCGACGGCCGGTATATACTTGGGACCTGGGTTAGTGATGTCCAACTATGAAATATGGGTATGAATTTAAATGTGGGATCTGCTCACTCTTCCACCGTTATATTCGACCCATATGGAGTTCTTCTTGCGGTCTGTAACAAGCTGACCAGCTATGGTTGGTATCAACTCGCTGGGAGGCACGTGTCGCAGACCGGGGCCAAGTTTCAATGCTCGCTTGGGATGTGATGGGATGAGAGACGCGGGGGTCTCATCGCCCGGCAAAACAAAAACGCGATCAGCCTGGGTTGCCATTCTTCGAAATGCCCCAGTATGGAATGTGCGGGTATGAGTGGTCCGCCTGGGATAGGAATGTATGTGGTGCCTTGGGTATTCCTCACTCAATTCAACAGGCTTGAAAATGATGCCAGGCTTGCTTACCTAGGTAGGTAGGCTTACAGGGTGTGAGAATACCGATAAGCGATAAGGATAAAGGATAAGGGATAAGAAAAGAGAAATGAAAGATAAGAGAAAAGAGACGAGGAAGATGTGGCTGATAATACCTACACCATTCAATTTTGGAGGGGCAGGTGTGGCTGAAGCGCAGTCGCAAAGGGAAGCCAGCAAGGGTTTCCATCACTTTGGTAACTTTTTTTTCAGTTGCCAAAATTTATGAAGGCAAACCGCCGCAACCCATAACCTGCCTACCACACATCCTATCCCGCTAATCGGATCTCGTCGCTGCCAACACCCTCCCCGTATCCCTTGAACCTCAATCAAAACTGATTAAAATTCTCACGGTATTTCTGAAGGATGGCTGGAAAGGGTGCCACCCCTGGCGTCGCGCCAGGTGACCGTTGTGCCATTGGTATTTCCTTTGGCAACTCGTACAGTTCTATTGCCTGCACCATCGACGACAGCCCCGTCGTTATTGCCAACGAAGACGGCGGTAAGATTTTGAAATACTTCTTCTGACTCGCCCTCCATCCGCTAATGCTCCTCTTTATTAGATCGTCAAATTCCCACAGTCTTGTCGTATGTAGATGGAGAAGAGTACACCGGAAACCAGGCCAAGGCTCTCCTAGTTCGAAACCCCAAGAACACAGCAGTTGCCTTCAAGGATTTCCTAGGTCAAGAGTATGTTGATCTTTTATCTCTGATTCTAGCTGTTTATTAACCATTAGCATAGTTTTAAGTCGATTGACCCCACCCATTGCCATGCCGCCTCCCATCCCGAAGATAAGAACGGAACTATCTCCTTCACAATCCAAGACCAGGCTGAAGGGGAACCCTCAACTATCTCCGTTTCCGAGATTTCCACTCGGTATCTGCGTCGACTTGTACAATCTGCCTCGGACTATATTGGAAAGAAGGTTACTTCGGCTGTTGTGACCGTGCCCACCAACTTTGGCGAGAAGCAGAGGGATGCCTTGATCAAGGCTGCGCAGGCAGCCGACTTGGAGATCCTACAGCTGGTCAACGAACCAATTGCCTCGGTTCTCGCGTACGATGCGAGACCCGAAGCGAAATTAGAGGACAAGATCGTCGTCGTGGTTGACCTTGGTGGTACTCGCTCGGATGTCGCTGTGATCGCCTCAAGAGGTGGGCTTTACACGCTTCTTGCGACTGCTCACGACTACGAATTTGCCGGTGCTCAATTGGATAAGGTCCTCATGGACCATTTTGCCAAGGAATTCATGAAGAAGAATGCCAATGTTGACCCACGCGAGAATGCCAAGAGCTTAGCGAAGTTGAAGGCTGAGTCCGAGGCTACTAAGAAGGCGCTCAGTATAGGAACGAACGCCAACTTCAGCGTTGAGAGTCTAGCAGAGGGAATTGATTTTCAGTTGACCATCAACAGGCTACGGTACGAGACTATCGCGCGCAAGGTTTTCGAGGGTTTCAACAGATTGGTCGAAGGTGTTATTAAGAAGGCTGGGTTGGATGTTCTCGACATTGACGAAGTTATACTGTCTGGTGGCACATCGCACACCCCCAGAATTGCATCCAACTTGCGATCTATCTTCCCTGAGACGACTACTATTCTCGCCCCTTCAACTAGCCCCGCCGCACTAAACCCCTCAGAGCTGCAGGCTCGTGGTGCCGCCCTCCAGGCATCTTTGATCCAAGAATACGAGTCTGACGACATTGATCAGTCTACTCACCCAGCTGTTACCACCGTCAACCACATTTCAAACGCCATTGGTGTCCTCACATTATCCGAAGACGGAGAGGAGATATTCACCCCCATAATTGCTCCCGAGACGGCTGTGCCAGCGCGCCGGACCGTCCACGTCGAGGCTAAGGATGGCGGCAATGTTCTCGTCAAGGTTGTTGAAGGTGGCACCCATATCAAGGTTACCAAGCCCGAGCCCAAGGTTAAGGAGAATGGAACAAAAGAGGACGATGAGGACGAGGACAGCGACTTCGACTCGGACGAAGAGGAGGAGCATAGGGAAAAGATCTGGAAGATCGGTAGCACCCTCGCCGAAGCCGCCATCAAGGACGTCAAGAAGGGCGGCAAGGTCGAGGTTACCATCACCGTCGGTAACGACCTAAGCGTTATTATTACGACGAGGGAAGTCGGTGGCAAAGGTGGTGTGAGGGGGTCTCTGAAGGCTCCTTGAAGAGAATACCGTTCTGAAACAAGAGGACCGAAATATTCCACCCTACAGACGTGTCGAAAAGTACACTGACTGACGAGAAATGACCTGCCGGGCGTCCTTATGTGTTAGGGACAACTTCGATATCTGGTGACAGGATTGAAATCATGGTGGGGTGCATCTACAATATAGAATATCAGGCGGAATACAACATTGAGGTAGGGAGGTTCATAGAGGATAAACGAGCCAATGATTCATCATACATCGTAACTACCCACATCTTTTTCCTTGGGGCAGGTGAAATACAGATATGTAAGAACGTTGTATACCGTGCGTCATTGTTACCACAAGATAATTTTAAGCTTGATCAGAGCGACTAAGTTGACGATCAAGTTGATAAGCAAAGATATACAGCTTTCTCGGCGAATTATATGGTCTTCGACTGAGTTAAGCTAGGTATATTTTTGGTAGCCACGGCCCTTTTATAGTCCGAGTTCCAAAAACTGATAATTTGGGACATATGAAAGAATCTGATATTCCTTCTTACGTCACCCGTGACTACTGTTATCATCTCATTCTGGATATTGTAGAATCGAAAAACTTGGGTTACTTGGTGCTATAATTGGGCAGTAGTAATATCGTAAGAAAACCGCACTAGCTACGGGCTGTGCGGCCATGGGCTATCCCAACTACCCAATTTTTTTACAACATACTTTTATAAAGTTTTTGCAATTCTTTTACTACTTTTTTTTTTACAACCTTTTTTTTTATATTATTGTATTTGTTTTTTTTTTCTTTTTTTTGCGATGCTATAATTAGGTTTAAAAAAGCGTGCAAAAGCTGCTGTTTATAACATTAAACTTGAAATGCTTGTTTGTACAGCTGCTAAAAAATAAAATATATTTTAAACTTTTTTATAACGCTGTTTAGCTAATATATTTATTAAAAAAAAAACTAATTAAAACTATTAAACTTTATTATTATACTTAAAATTTTAGTTAGCATATTAAACAGTTAGTTAAATTAAATTAAGCTTTGTATTTTTTTTTGTTAAGTTTAAAATAATAGTTTAATAAATGTTAACTGCTTGCAATTTTGATTTAAAAATAAAAAAAGTATAGCATTGCTGTTTTTTTGTTCAAAATTTATTAGTTGCTATATTTAAAAGCTAAATTATTAACTATTTAAAAGTTAATAAGGCTATAATAACTAATATTAACTTTTTTTTTAACTAATTTAATGCTTTAAAAATTGCAAATATTTTTTTATGCCGTTTTTATAACAGCAATAAAATAAGCATTAGTTAAAGCGTTAGCAACAACTATTAAATAATTTATAAAGCTAAAAGCTGCTTAATATTTAAAAAAAATGTTAAACAAAACAAATAAATTATTGCTTTAAAATATATTAGCGCAAACAAAATAGCTTTTTTGCTATTAATTATTTTTAAAAAAAGTAAAATATAAAGTTAGTAATTTTTTTATTAAAACTATAGCATATAAAAAAACTAATATTTTAAAGCATTGCTAAAAAAGTAAACAAATTAAAAAATAGTTTTTAATTAGCTAAAAAACATTTTTATATTTTTAGTTTATATTTAGCATAATAATAAATAAATAGTTTTAGTTTGCAATAACTATAATTTTTATATAAATAACATTTTTTTATTAATTTGTATATTAAATAAAATATAGCTAATTTTTTATAAACTTTATTGCAATTATATAATACAAGCATTAAATGTAAGCGTTTTTAGCTTTTTAAAAAAAACGTTGCAAAAAAAACTAAAAAAATGTATTAATGCTTTATTAAAAATTAAGCTTTTAAAAAAAAAAATGTTAAAAGCATTTTGTGTTGCTAAAAACTTTATTTTAAGCTTTAAAATTATTAAAAAAATATAAAAAATATTAAAAATATATTTATAAAACTAATTAATGCTATTATTATTATTATATGTTATATTAAAAAAAAAAAGTGTGGCTTATATACTGCAGAAAACATTTATAATAAAAAAAAAAATTAATAATATTAAATTTTTTTAAAATAGTAAATAATTTATATATTAATACTTTTTTATATAACTAAAATATTTAAAAAAGCAGTTAAAAATTAGCTAGCATTTATTTTTTTTTTAACTTTTTATTTTAAAAACTTTTTATTTAAAAAGCTAAAAAAGCTTTTAATTATTAAGCTAATAAAATTGTAATGCTTAAAACTAAAATTAGCTATTTTAAAGCTAAAATAGCTTAACAAAAAAAAAAGCATTGTTAAAATATTAAAATATTGTTAAAACAGCGTTTTATATAAATAAGTTATATTTGTAAGCAACAAAAAAAGTTAAAGTTTTAAACTGTTTATAAAAACAAAGACTTAAAAAACAAAATGTTAAATATTTTATTTTAGCTGTTAAAACATTAAAAAAAAAATAAAACAAAAGCAAAAGACTATATTATTGCTTAAAACGTTTTAAAATAGCTATTTCGATCGAATTAGGTAAAAAAAAGGGCTTTAACTGGGTGGGTAGTAGGTGGTAGGTAAAGTGGCCCGTGGCCGCACGGCCCATGGCTAGTGCGGTTTTCTTATTAGTAAGGGCAACGGTCCTAGGCTGTTTCTTTTCCGAACGAGTGCTGGGTTTGAAAACTTAAAGGTAGTTAGCCAAACAGGATTAAAAAGTGAATAGCTTCTCATTTCGGGGTCTAGATTAATTAAGATAAGCTCGTCGAAATTCGATTGATGGAACTTTATATGATACCCAATTACGCCCCTATGCTTAGGCATAACTCAAGCTATCCCCACGGCCGAGCCAATCAACCGCGCCTTGCAATAGCCAAATCCTCTTCTATTTCCAGCCAGCATCACTACATCGAAGCCCCTAATTGGCCCTTCGCGATGCCTCTATTTTGGTAGCTTTTACCGATCCAGCTATATCAGTTGCGGGGTATTTTCGTTGTCATTGAGTTATTCGGCGTCATTTATCGGCAGTTTCGGTATTGGATAATAGTAGACGCAGTGTGATCTTCGGTGTCCAGCCAAGATATGAAAATAGCAATGTCATTTCGGGATCTTATAGAATCCGCCGCTTAGCTTTGGGTAGCGCGAAGGAGAGGGCTCGGGTCAGGCTGAACTAGGATCGGTGCAACTTAGGCAATTCATAACCCCTGCTCGGTTGAGTATCCAAGAAGCGACCCGTCTACCGGGTTCGGTCGTGTCAGTGATCCAAACCTCGTCGGTAGCTATCATAGTCTACAACGAGGTTACATGCCTCTGAGTTTTCTTTTAACAGCTTTTCTTTTTTGATATAATCGAGTGCATAACTGTCGCCCAACCGGAATTACCGAAATTAACGACACCGATCTCGTTCAGGGCACCTTGATGCCCCGATAGTTTGGAGTAAAGATGCACGTTAAATATGGTGTTTGAGCCGATCCCAGTCCTCGCATGTTATCCGACTCCCGGTAACAATTACGTCAAACGAACAGCATACCGAATCGAGGCTTTATACCAGATTGCTAACTAATACGCAATATTCTTTCTCGATAATATCAATTGTTTAAATTCCTTGTATTTTATAATGCGTAGTAGCTTCATTTATCTTGCGGCAGTATATATTAAATGGATTACTATTATAATCGAGCATATAACGATTGCGTCAGAGAAACTGACGACCATCTACACCACCACGGTCTCCTTTCTGTGTCTAAGTGATTACTGCACTAAGATGTGCATTTTCACCAGGAGAACGATTGGATTAGTAATCATTGGAGGCATGCGGATCGCTGACAAACCGATGTCCAGAGTTAGGCCGCGAACTATTTCTTCACTATATTGGTCGATAAGGAGGGGGCCTTATATTTCACCAATCCTATGCCTAGTATAACAGGTGCCTCTACTGGGGTGTGAAGGGCTTGGAATGATGGGTTCGAATTACAATAATTCTTCTAGGGTCCAGAGGGGTCTCCGGAAATGGCCTGGAATTCTGGATCTATATATACACAAGGGAATCGGCAATCGGCGACGTAATGCGGGCAGTGACCAAAAGTCGGGTTAGTGTAATAACTGAAATTTAGATCCGTGAGCTCGAACGGTACGAAAATGCCTAAGAATGCTTGCTATTCAGATAACCATGATCAATGTAACGTAATCACTACGTCTAATAGCCCCAAAATCCACGGTTCCATTCAATGATGCATTATATACCAAATTATTATTCAAAGTTACTTCAACTACTAACGCTAGCCGTACAAAACATACTGCACCTGCAAAATGCCTAGATAGTGAGGATAGTATTAATAGTAGGAACTTTAGAAGGAAGTTTCTATAGGTATCGAAATGAGATACAAATCCTAGAAATATACTAATATCAGACAGTAAGAAAACCCTCTCGAAAAGCATAATCGAGAACATGAGATAGTTCTTGTTGTATGGGACATAAGGCATGTGAGGCTCACTGCTGTCCTGTCTTCACGGCGCCTTAAGGCAACGTTACTTCGCCGGCCGCCGCCTTGCCACTATATCTCTTGCATGCAGATTCATTAGTGTTCTCACGAATAAATTTCCACATACTGGGCTATTCAGCTCCTGCGGCCTGTATATCTGTAGAAATAGTCAATATCACGCCACATTGTATGTTAAAACAAACTGGTGAATGCTTTTACTAATCACACAACAATTAAACGGTCTTTATCGCTACTACGCTCTCTTTTTATTTGTTACTTCAGTAATATTGGACATTCCTTACGAAGGCTTCTGCTGGCTCATTATGGTGGTGCGGCAGTCCCGTCGCCGTAGCTGTTAGACCTCCTTTTTATCATTGGCTCGTTAACTCTACAACACAATGTATCAGAAGAAGCCGAACGGTTAACCGCCGCGCACCATGGCTCCTCCCTCCCTAAGGTAAAGGCGCCATAGAAGTTTTTGGGGGGAAGGGGGTGATAGCCCTATCAAGATTGATGTGATGATTTTTGAATGCAAATGCAATATAAACCAAGCACTTACTGTAGTATAATTCCTCACCCACCGCATTGGCACGGGAC
Source organism: Xylaria digitata (assembly GCA_022495195.1). Classification (NCBI taxonomy): domain Eukaryota; kingdom Fungi; phylum Ascomycota; class Sordariomycetes; order Xylariales; family Xylariaceae; genus Xylaria; species Xylaria digitata. The sequence continues at coordinate 21,534 of MU377138.1, forward strand.
TTACCTTGTGAGCTAATAGTGAGTTAGGTTCGATTCCTAATAGCGCTATTGGTATTGGCTTTTAGCTCATTTACATCAGGTTTGTCTGCCTATCTGAGGCGTTGGACTTACTCGGGTGACCTGTTTTCCTATCATCTAATGCCGAAACCGCAGGACATCAACAAGGTAACACGCATGAAAGGAATATCTCTCTGCCTTATCACTTCTAGCCCTTTCTCAGTACTCTAATATGCGCAACCCCCATCTTTTTGAGTTGTCGTTAATCACTAATCCGCCCATCCGATTGATATAACATAGGTATTATAACCAATTTCCATACAAGTTTAGGTAAATTTTACTTTCACTCCGGGTTAGCTTTGGGTATTCGTTTGGTTATTCATATGTCGATGACCATATCACTTATATCTAGCACCTGCATAGAATATCCGAAATACATGTCCCTCGGCGGCCCGGATACTATGGTCACTCACTGGGCATGGTGGAGACCGCGCGTGGTATTAAGGCAGACAATTAATTTTTAAAAGGGAAAGAAGCCTTACCAATCGGATTACAAAACGGGCATGCAATATCACCACACCATTTCCATCCCTCTAGGGAGGATATAAAATTGCTTCATCCTGGTTTATTATTTATCGCTTATTGTTGGCCGGGAACCTGGGCTCCATTAGTAGTTGCGTTTCATTGCTATCCATTTCCTGGGAAAATTTGCTCCAGCAAGGCAGACACCTCGTTATCAATCCCTCATCATAATGACTTGGACCAAAAGGTAGGTAATATATTGGTTGAGCCCCTCTCTCCGATTGGCTTCTAGATGTAGGCTAGGTGGGCTATGAAAATGCCCTTCCCGTACTGTATACTCCTTCCCACCAACCCTCCAATCCCTATCAGGGACTGAAGTGAGGCCTGGAGAAATCGCTTATTAATATATTACTGTAGCCTCCAGGCCGTCAGAGCCTCACATGTAGCATGTGAAGGAAGCCAGCCTGGAGGGGGGAACCCCTATCACCCTGTGCGGCTATCAGGCTTTCCCTGTTTACCTATCTCTCTAATTACCATCAAATGAATGAAACAGAATCTTCCCCTTCTAACGTGGAAACTACGCTAAGATATTTTGGTCGCCGTCACAAGTCGTTGGAAAAGCCAAAGTCCCTAACTCGTCACACGCTGAAAACACTGCGCCGCATGGATTCAGTGCAGCAACCTAGTATAGGCAGCCCTAACAGACTCGACGAGCTGTCGGACCTCGATCCCGATAATTTAGATTGGAGCGAATCAAAGGACGATGACCGCCCAGCCCTAGTGTCGACTCGCCAATTTCTCGGGACCCTACTTAGTCTCCCTGAACTCGAAGCTCTCGGGCCTACTCCTTCAGATGGCCCTAATTCGCACGCTTCAGGCGCTGTTTGGAATTCTTACATGCGCACATCTCCCGAGCAACTTATTGGAGTTGTACGTGGGAAACTGATTCCGATTTCACTAATTATGGTGGGACCTTGTCCTCCACTCATCCGAGGTGCACACTCGCGCTATTTTCCTTACTTACATGCTCTTGTCACACTCATCACTGGTTCGGGCGGCTTTCTAAGTCTAATTCGGCACCTCTATGCAATGCGGGCTGCAAGAAATTTATTACCACAGAAGAGAAAACTAGGGCAGTCCGGGCTTGACGAACGTGAGCCTAATACATCCGAGACTGCGTTGAGCTTCGCCGAACTCTATGCGGGGGTATACCACCTTTATTCCAACTTGCATCACATTCTCCGTATCACGTTATTTGAATATCAGCTCGTATGTGATATCGAATTCCTAGTGGAACATATCTCAGGATTACTATCAGATCGAGTACAGCAACACACTTTGCAAATGATTCGGAAATTTGGAAATGATCATATCTATGCCATTTACCACGGCTGTCGAAGAATCAAGGATCGCGATATAGAAGTTCAGGAACAACAGGTATGTTTCTATGTACTGGTTATATTTTATTCCCCCACAATTCGGGCATGGAGAAATATGTGTATGATTCAATGCCCTCAGATAGATGGAGTAGAATATGCAACCATCTTAGCTAATATATTCGGGCAAGCAGCAAGAGAGATTACAGTCTATGCCTCCACCAATTTACTCCCCTCTCATAGTTAATTACGAAAAACAAGAAATTCGGCTTCTGGAACTCCTATCATGCCAAACTACGGATGACATTCGCTGCCACATTGTCAAAACAGAGTTGAAAACGAGCTGCCATTTCCAGGCACTATCCTACGTATGGGGCACGGAGAAACCTTCGGAAGCCATCCGCATTGATGGAAGCTTTTTCCTAGTTACTCGCACTCTTGAAAGAATTCTACGAGGCTTGCGTCATCCTAGTGACCATCAAAGGATATGGGTAGATGCCATATGCATAAACCAACACGATAATCTCGAAAAAACCTCGCAAGTTAATCTAATGGGATCAATCTACAAAACTGCGGAAGTTATAACTATCTGGCTATCTGGCAAGAGAGTAGATAGCATGGCTACACCCGTCACACGATGCCAAGATGCAGTTGGATGCAACGAAAATGATTTTGCTAGCCTGGTGAACAAGATGGAATTAGCCCTCGATCAACAGGACATATCAAAAGAGTCCTGGTGGAACACCTTCTATCATTTTAATCGTTGTTTCTACTCTGTGTTCATAGACGAATGGTGGGAACGACTGTGGACTGTCCAAGAGGCCCGCTTATCATCAAAGCCCCCAATGGCTTTGTTCCGCGGGTATACGTTCTCTTGGGATACGATCGAGCGTGCAATAAAACTTGACAACAGGTGCATAGATATAATTAGAAAATCGTCTCACGATCGACGTAAGAAAACACTCTCGAGTCAGTTCTCAATTTACGGGGCAAAGACACTAATGATGGCGACCTAGCACAAGATAAATATCCGAGTGAAGAGTTTATGGTACCGATGTTAACAGAATTCAGGAAGCTCAGTAATAATCGTCGTGGTACTGCCGAAGGTAAACTGGCTTTGAGGTGGCGCGCAAGCCCACCTTCATTTAAGCCCGGCCGGGGGGCATTAGAACCGAATTCACCTGACCGGGAGTCACTGTCCTACCTTATCTCTCATTCCACGGGGCAGAATTCGAAAGACCCCAGAGACAAAATGTTCGCTTTGAAGGGCTTGCTACCAAAACACCTCGAATTACTTCTCTATTCGGATTATAACGAAAGTTTTTACGGAACCTTTTACCGAGCAACCGGTTATTCCCTCTGTGAAACTACCGGAATGAATTTGTATTCAAGATTTGATACGTTTCATGGGACAAATCCCTCTCAGGAAGTCTGTGACAGTGTCCCATCTTGGGCCCTCGATTTCTTATCTGGCCTATCTTCTCCACGGAGTCGATTAGAGCATCAGATCGGCGAAGAAGAAACTTTTGCAAACTACCTTGTCGATGCTAATCTGGGTCTTTGCCCCGACTCTTTCCGTCAACTTGCTGGCGTAACGACATTGCTGACGCTTGTGTGCCAATGGAAAGTTCCCAGACATTGGCCTCCCCGCTCTGAAAAATGGAAAGATAGCTATTCCAACCCATCACCAACTGGAACAATATAAAAAGAGCTTAATCTAAACGGTAAACGCGCTTAAGCCCACGAAAGGTGCCTTATGGGCGACGCGTAAGAAGTATCCCATCCATAAAGCTATCTTTCTCGGGGCGGAAGAATACGAATCGACCCCCGAGCGAGGTAAAGCTGAGTGGCTTGCTAAAGAATTCCTCCCCCGTGTACGGCAACTCAACAAAAAGTATTACTTCGTAACAAGGAGCGGCTTCATCGGCTGGAGAATTGCGCCTTTTAAAAACGGTGACGAGCTGTTTGGTCTCTCGGCTTGTCGCGTCCCCTGGGTATTGCGCAAGCGTTCTGATCAGACTGAGACCAAGTATCGGATGGTCTGCCGTGCATGGGTAGGGAGAATGGTGAAGAGGGAATTAGAGCCCATTTTCGGCAATGGGGAATTACGCTCCAGGCTTATCCGAATTATTTAACTGCTTGGTGGAAATGATAAGCGATAAAGATTGAACTTTCAACAACCTTCTACTGTATTTTCGATGAACTCTTGAGAAGTGGAGGGCCGATCTCTTGTTTGCTTCTAGCGCAAATACAATTCCTTTTCTTCACTCTTGCCATGTTTGTACATAATGCTAAACAAGGATTTAAGTTATTCCTACCCATACGAGTGCCTGGGCAATGTGTTCGTAACTTAATATGGGTTAAGAGCTGGGATCGCAACTGGAATTCATGCTTTTACCCGGACTCAGTGGGATAAAGGGTTGCTCATATCATACTCCGGAGCACACGGGTAGCATTTTTATTAGGGGAGCGGGAGCCGTAGCAGGCCTAGGTAGCCTGCGAGTCGCTGAAGAGCTGAGCGAGTTGTTTGGCCCCCAAAGCTTAAAAAAAGCAAATAAAATCTTTCTTCTCTATCTAGTGCTGGTACAAATGGGAGCGGGTGGGTCAACAGCAAGCCGAATACGTAGCCTCTATGCCTCGGGGTCGCAGATAATAGGGGGGCTGTCACGCACTAGCCTCCAATAGCCGCAAAACTTTTAGACTCCAATAGAAGGAAACATTCGATGTCTCAGTATTGGAATTCAGCTGCGCCAGCCCTTGCTTCAGTCCAGGACATAGCTGTAGGGACCCCACCACCCAACTCCCCTTCTACACTACGTTACTGGTCTACACTGGCAACAGCTCACGCCCCCAATCAATACAAGTATTATACCTATCGCATTGGGTGTGCCCTAGCAGGAATGTCGAAATTATTCCAAGCCGTTGTTATTGGGATATCCTGGTGGCTTCTATACTAATTCTTCGGCATTTTTATACCATCTATTATTATGCTTATCTAGTAAGAAGGAGGTTATAATGCCAAACTCATAGGTAGATGAGCGTTACTTGACTTCATCAGTAGGTGGGAAGACCTTATGTACATCATTCCGGCGACCGCTCCCTCATTTCTTGAAAAGTAAATGAAGTAACTCCTTGACCTAATATACTTTTAGCATATAAAACTTTCTGTTGGAATAGCACACAATAGCGAGTATACAGCGAGTTGCTGGAACCTGAGAACATGCTTTGGTGAGCCCAGCCTAGTCGCTTGGAGTTAATCTTGTTCAACACCTCGCGCTCCGAACACATAGGCTATGGAAATTTCCCCCTGAACACTTTATCCCTTGCTCTAACCCTCCCTTTCCTTTTTCCTTTAACGCTTAATTTAATGCTCTTCCGGATACAATGTCGCGAACCAAGCGTTATCAACTCCTTATCCAGTTCCGAATTCACGCCGGGTCATCATTTTCGAAATTCCTAAGATTCTAGTTTTTTGATATTGCCCCAGATCTTGTAAGGACAGTAAGTGAAAACTTTGCTGTAATAGGGACGGTTTCACCAATTTAAAGCCAGCGCAGAGGCAATCTCTCAGTTCCAGGATGAGAACTCCCGACAGCTTATCCCAGCTACCCAACACATTGCTTTGCTAGACTAATATCATTATAAGATGTTACGTGCTTTCAAAATCTCCTTCCCAGCGGAAGTACTCTTTCCCAAAACCTGTTAATTGTATGCAAATCTCTTCAACGCACTCCGTAGACACCCCTCTTCATATATGTCTTCCAGCCACCTCGCTTGTTCAAACGCTAGCTACACCTTAGTAAAGGCTAACTCTCAAAGCTAATCCCAATTGCCATCTCATTATTTTGACTGTCTCATACAGAGACAGATTCTATCCAGACTACCATATTACAGGAACAAACAACTTGGGAGTGTACTTGCAGAAAATTCTGTTGTCGTAGTCGAAGCCTGCTATTCAACCTCTAGAGAAGAGTGCAGAATCTGATCACACTGGAACGAACTGAGTGATGTACAGAGCAAGTATACCAAGTACTCAGAACCGAATGCGGTTTAGTATCACTGTATCTAGAGCTGTAGTCACACTCGTAACACTACACAATGTGTAGCCTAGTCATAACCATTAGAGACACACAGACTGATCCGTCATTTTACAAAGAGGGGTAAAGTACAGCGTACCCCCTTACATCAACGGCGCGCTGATGTTTCTTTCTGTTTCCATCCGGGATAAAAACAGGCGAAGAATGAATATTCAAGCAGCGCATTGCCCTTTCAGAAATTCATTTTCAAGTCCGCACCACAACAAGCATGCCTCCAAACAAACCCCGATTGTACATTGCCTTGTATCCTAGCGGTGTTACAAACAACGAGGAACGCAGGTGAGCTAAGCGCTCGTTAAAATCTTCCTTGACGTATTTTGACCTTGTCAGATACCACTGGGGCTTCTTGATCGGGCCGAAAGTAGAGAGGGAAGATGTAGTACCTGGCATACGTTATCATGTCAAGAACTCCCCTCTGGGCTGGACATACGAAGAAGTTTCGCTAGAGAATATCCGAAACGCCATCAACCTCTTGGCACGCATACTCGTTGCTAAAATTGAGAATGAGCCGCGTCTCATTGCCCTCCTTCGCAGGCTCCCAGTCACCCAGGGCGACCCAAACTGGAGATGCCGCACTTGGATCGCTAGCGCCCTAGCTGAGATCGAGAAAGATGGAAAATGTGTTGGTACGGCTGAGCTGAATTGGCAAAAGATTGAGGCGTTCGCAAGACAGTATGTAGGGGGCAAGACTGCCAATGGTCGCTATCAGTCTGCTCTGGATTTGTTAAAGGCGAAGCCAACCTGGAATATGCTCGAAAATAAGGAAAGCGTACCTTAGAAGCTAGCAATCGCGGAACGTCGTAGAGCAGGCGCTGACTTCTAATATCGCAACGTATTGATTTGTAGCTGCTTTTTTTCTTAGTGATGATATAATGAGCAATGAGAAGAGCTCTGGGAGATATCTATGCATTAAACGCCATTCCGTCGAGGCTTATTCACCCCACCATTTGTTGCGAACCTCTTCCATTTTGAATACTTCGGGAGATGGTCGGTCTAGAATCTTGTCGAGCATACCCTGCCATTCTGTCCTTGTAAGATTGCCAAACCAGGCAGACGTGTATTCCCAATAATGTGGATACCATCCGGAGAACTCCCAATCAATGAGTCCAACTACCTTACCGTCACGAAGGAGTACATTAAACGGGTTTAAATCGCCGTGAGCAAAAGTTGGTGGGGGCCAATGCCCATCCTGTTGTCTCATCATATCCATGAGGTCGTACCAATCCTGATCCTTTTCCCGATCTTTGAGGTCTTCAGGTTTCAAGTCTCGTCTGAGCCAAAAGTGGAATTCTTGGATTGTCTTGAACGGACTAAAACGTGGATTTCTACGAGATATGCGAGAGTCGAACAATGATCCTTCGACACAACTTTCCACGCCTGTACCCGAAGGAGGGGACAGGGAGTGTAGTTCTTGGAAGATGACTCTTAACTGTGCGAGGACATCCTCACGTGATTCTACGGACATACTTTTCCAGGCTCTTGGTAGTTCCTCGCCTTGGATCCTCTCCATAACGACGTAGGCTCCGTTTTTGTGCAAAAAGGAGCAATACACCTTCGGGACGGGAATGGTGGTGTTTTCGGCTAGATATCTCATTGTTGCGCCTTCGGTTAGGTGGATTCGACGCCCTGTCTTGACAATTTTGTGTTTTGAGATTGGGATGCAAGGGCCATCTCGCGAATGAAACCTGGCGGTTGTGTGTAATGCTAGTCGGATCAAAAAACGGCGGAAGAAAGTGTTGTTAATGGCGAGGTGCTGGGTGCCGTTGTGCTGAGTTTCAATGTTATATTCAGGCGGCACATATACGGATGTCATTATATACCCAATTACGTGTTAGACCGAAAAGGCGCAGGCCCCCACGCTTGAAATGTTGGGGGGAGAGGGTGCGTGGGCGTGTTGGACCGGGACGGACGGTGGTTAGCACGCGGCGCGTCGGAAGTTGGGGAGATGATGGGATTGGACTTTAGCTGAGATGAAGTCAACAAAATAGAGATATAGAGAGTAGTATTCGATAATAGACGAAGTACAGAACGAGGGATGCCCTCAGCTATTGTTTGCGGGTCGAGAAGCCGGGATGATAGATAGAAGTGCAGCATTTGGGGGCGGAGCTAGGGAGCCTAAGTACACTAGAGAGCTTAGGGATGTACTTATTGCACTAGCCACCTTTGCCACAGTGCTATCGTGGAGTACAGGCACCTACATATTGTATATGTAATACTCTGTATGATTTTGTACTGTGTACAAGGCGAATCAGTCAAATGGGTCCAACGAAGCCCCACAAGGCTGTCGACGCTGTTGCAGGTGGAGACCCAGATCAGGGGTCGTGCATCCCAAATTACTAATTCAGGTAACGAATCAAAGGATATTGTGCTTTCAGATCCGGCAATCGAGACAGCCACTATTTTATAGGCGGTTATAGCCTAACAACTGTCACTCAATCTATGCCTTGCCATTGCTCGCAACTTCAGGATCCAGCAGTGAAATCTTCGAGACGGTATATCGGGGTTCTATATCAGTGTGGCATAGGTCGGTGCTTAGGAGTCATTGAATCCATATCTTCTTTTCCTGGGATAGTGGCAGGCTCCGTTAACCTGCTAAATTTCTCGTCTCCCCACTAAAAATTTGCTGATCCGAGGCTTAATATCGTGGAGATAGATATACGGCTAATAGATTAGAAGGAATAATGATTTCGTTAGATAAGGTTTACTTGTGCATGCTATGCTCAGGTTCTGTCTAGTGTCTGAAGTCGAGTTTACTTCCCACTCCTCAACTCAGACTTTATTTCTCGCTGGTTCTACAGTTCGCCTATTTCGTTTCTTTTCGAAGCGGCGCTACTCTTGTGATGTTTTTGTAGCCATTTCTCGAAACTTATTCAATTGTCGAAAAGTGACATGGCCCTAGTATGGGGAAAGGGGGGCGGTGATAAACGTCTATTATTACGCAAAGCCCAATACCGACTAAACTGGTACCTTCACTTATGTACACCACACCTTTTTGCCTCTGGAAGGTGTGACAAAAAGTATCAACACTTTGGCTAGATTTGTCAGGGAAGCGCCCCTTTGCCTTGCAGCTATCATAGTAGAGATACCTACAGAACTGTCACACCTTCCGGGACAAAGGTGTTGTGTAGGTGAAATAAGCGAAGATATCCATTTAGCCATAATTGGGTCCTTTGCGTACCTAAACAACAGAAATTAATCACCCCCTATACTAGGATCATGACAAGACTTGGGCATGATCCAATACTCGGTTGCAAAACTAGTATCGTTCGTTGCGGGGAAAGTCTATTGACGGTTATTTATAGTGGTAGTACCCCTTCCAATGGAGTCTATTACGGCTATGCCAATGTCGTTCAAGATTACGGCGCCTTTAGAGACAAATGGGCTGTCATGACCCAAATATAGGGGGGGTGATAAACATTCGTCGTTATACGAGGAGTCTAATCTATCACCAACTCATACATACGCTTGTTTACACAACGCCTTCTTTTTTCCAATCTGGAAGGTGTGACATGGGCATCTAGGACAATTTATCTCGTCCGATGGTAAGCCCTCAAGAATTTGCGGGATTTTTCGGAATTTCTATCATGAATAGTGAGAACTCGGGACAGGATTGACGAAGGTTTTTTTGTATTTCAATTGACATTGCGGGACGAGGCTGCGGTATCCCAAAGTCTTAAGATTTGAGTTGCTTCCAGGGGATGGGGAATTTCCGTAGCAGCATTGATCACGTAACTAATCCATAGTAACCGCGCCACCCACTATGAAACTATAGACTATAATTACAAGCTTTTGATTGTGCTTCCTGCTGTTCCCTGTGCTTCTAAGGTCGGGCGCAATGCGCCCAAATCCGATATCTTGATGGCTGGCTTAATCTGGTTGGTAGACCAACGTTGCACGAGTGCCGTATTGTTCGGTCAACGATGATCCTCAGCCAGTCTAGTAGCCAAGGCGGGGGGGCGACACTCGGTAGCTAAGCTGGTGGTCTACAACATCCTATGGGCTTACTTACTCTTCATTATCATCATGCATAAACTCGAGACCCATAAATCAATCCGGAAATAAGGTTGTTTCGTGATCCAGACCTCCATCATCCATTCAGCCTATGTAAAGAGACCCGTATCCCTGCTTATGCGCGTTTCCTTAGGTAGGCAAAACTTGCAGCTGAACGAGCAAACTGTGCGTTCGGCCGGAATTCATGTAACACACATATCAAATTCCTATACTTGTGCCACTTTCCCCACCTAAGGGCTTATGTATGCTAAGTTTCAACAAACACAAAACGAAGACATAGTAAGTAGCTCATTATTCTTACGATTTATTAATTTTCCATATGCGGATACCTATACTACGTATATTCATCTCGACATCAGGTTTAGGTTTGGACATAAAGGTGGCCAGCCTCTATCGGGAGCTCCAAAGCATATGGATAACCAATTAGAACCTACTAGTACATATAGAAAAGAAAACAACGTCAGCGCTACCATTGGAAGATATCACAGCAGTATTAGGACAATGCCACGCGCTGTTATCTTTCGGTTATAAGCGAGTCAATTAATTGAGGGTTCCGAACAGTGATGATCATATTGTCCTGATTTCCGGTTGAAGGCTCCCCGGAGCAGGATTTGTAATGGTTGGAAGCGGCGCTGACATATCATTGGTGGTTACCACACCCGAGATCGACGTTGCTTTCTCTTGTACGCCCTGCCCTCTCTTGTATCGGTCATAATTGGCGAGCCAATCCTTTGGCGTCCTAACCCTCCTGTGTGAATTTGTTCCAGCTTTCTTTGCTCTCCATTACCCCGCTCCCTCGGTCTTCACCGAAGCAAGCCAGCGGTACTAATAAAACCATAAAACAGCACGGCCGTAGACTCGAAGCAGCAAGTATCAACTCTTCCATCTTGAAAATGAGCTCGCATCGCAGGCGAGAGAGTTCCAATTGCGAGGCTGACACTATCACGAGTTATTATAAATCGACTAAGCCATCACTTGCACCGTCGCAGAAGGTAGGGGGCGCTTCGTCCAATTTCCCAGAGCCTACGCCGGTATCTTTCTTTGCTTTATCGGAGCCTAGCTCGTCTAAGCGAAGGGCCTCAACTTCAGCTCCTTCTTCGCCGACAACCCTTCGGCCTGCGCGAAAACGTTCAGCATTCGCGCGGCTTTTACCCCATCTCAACTCAACAAAGCTTCTCACGCATCGCCCAGCAGCCCGGCGCTTGTTCGCCCCAACATCAGACGGAGACACGGACTTCGACCTAGGCAGTGCCTCCGACAGAAGTGTCTCCGTGTCTTCTCAAAGCACATACAGTCTGGCATCTGGTAGCAGCAACGCTCGGGCCGCCGGAGCCCGAGCCCGAGCACAACGAGATGCCGCAGATGCAAAGCGAGTGCTACGAACAATAAAGCAAGTCAAGGAACACACGTATAAGGTCAAAAAGGGCGGACCAGGGGGAAAATACCTGGTTCAACGGACCCTTCACTATTCTGGCTATAAGCTATTATGGGAGGAATTAAATAAGGCAGAAAACCAGGAGCTCCTGAAATACGTCAAAGGAGATAAATTCCGGTAAGGTTACCCAAGAAATCAAGGCCTGGACCGGCTAATGACATGTTAGCTTCGACTATACACGTCGGCCCTGCAAAGGCGACAAACAGTTTGTGATTCATATGCCTTCCACGTTTCACGAGGCAATGACTGGAAAATTGAATGATGTCATTGTCAGATGGCTTGGGAACATAATAGATGGAAAACTTTGCAACGTCGAGACTACCAAAGAGGAAACTATGAGGATTGCAAGCGGGATCAGTTCCACTCTCGCCTCAAGGGTAAAATTCAGCGAGCCTCGCGACGACCAACTGGAACCCGATCTTTCTTTTACTAACGAGGATTGTACAAATGCTGACTTGGTGGTGGAGGTAGCATGGTCGCAGAGCAATCTAAAGTTACCATACAGGGCTACGCGATTTATTGAAGGGAGACAGGGTGCGATCCGAACTGTTATCGGACTCAATATGAATGACATATACCAAGGTGGATGTCGCGCCACATTTTCAATCTGGAAGGCCCAACATGATGGCGACAAGTGGAAACGGACTACTGAAGTTGATGACAAGGTACAATACTTCAGCCTCCTAACGCCTTAGCCTTCGGATAGAGATGCTGATTGATTTTTATAGGAGTTTATTGATAAAAATGGCCAACCTGTTGACGATTGCGAGCTACTTCTTTCACTGAAGGACTTTATATGCGAAGAACAGGCTGGTGAAATCGACGATTTCCAAGACGTATCGCTTAAGATGCCATCTACAATGCTTTACAATTTCTATAAATCTTCATTTAGGCGACATCTAATGAGCGAGGCGCAGCAAGGGATTGAAGAAATAGAGAAGAAAGCAAAAAACAGCTTGATGAAACTTTCCGGTATCGGGGAAATTATGCTGGAGCAAAGAACAGGGAATATTCGCAAACGTACAGCAACGAGAAACAAGGAATTAGCCGACGCAAGGACCACAATGCTGGAGATAGAGAACGATATTAGTGAGATGAAGACCAAGATGGAGGATGTAGATGGAACAATGGGTAAGGTGGAGGGTATAATGCCAAAGGTGGAGAAGCAGAGAGTTGAAGTAGGTAATAGGGTGTCTGAACTAGAAACAAAGCTAGCTAGCTTGAGGACCGAGGAAGGAAGTACGGCTGAAGCAAATGATACATCAATACGGTCGAGGGTGCGTTCGGCATTAAGGCTATCGTCGAATAATTAGCGGGATGTTTGCGTACCATGGATCAAAGAGCTTCAGAAACCGTCCTTTTTTCCGGGCTCGCTCCTCTTGCCCCAAAGATTCTCATAAAAATAGCTAGCATGATGTCTAATTTTCTTCTCACAACTTCAGAAAGAGACATGAACATGTAGACGACAGAAATCCTTCCCGAGGCAAACAGCCGCACCCAACCGTTAGTGATACAGTTTGATCAGGCCTAGAGGTATCCAAGGTGATTCATCTTTGTTAGAGTTCTCAAATGAGTTGACCTTGGAACTGCATGCATATTTACAAGGCGACAGAGAGAAAGCAGACGACTTAGCCGAATATTAGCATGAGTGACGAGTACCGGTCACTCCAATTTGCATCCTTGAACCAGCGGCTTGCCGAATATGAGGAGATAGGCCCTGAGTGAAGCCGCATGGCTTCGCCATAGTTGCCATTGCTAAATTTTGACCGACTATTCCTAAATTATATTTACGTCCCCCTGTGAACACATGTATTTGCCAGAACTCATTTTCAATAGTGGTGTACTCAGTTCTAAGGTGATTATTTTAGGAGGTCCGAAACCTGATAGAAGCCTTCTCTATAGGTGGATTATACAACTGGAATGGGAAGATGCTTTCGCATAGTAATAACTTTATTGGGCGTATATTAGGAATAGACAATACCATACCATAATTCGTTCAACCGTCGCGAACGTGACAAGCTTCAGGCTAGATCCTTGTCTGAGTCGCGTTAATTGGCTGAGAATAGCTGCTACTTAGTCTAGTAACGAAGCAAACAGTGCGCTCGGGCATCTGGCCTAGCTAAATGAGACGCTTTTACGCCTGCTGATGGTAGCCTAACTGACGACAACAAAACAGCCAACGCACGTGCCGGGTTCCATCTCAGTGGTGGCCTCGTCGTGGTGGTAATCGAGCCTGTTCTCCTTTTCCTTGGCTATTAAGACAGCAGTAAGGCGGATATTAGACACTTCAAATATCTAGCTGCTTGTCACGGGCTGGCAAAGTCAAAATATTTAGAGAAAGGCATAATAGATAGCTAGAGACCTTGAGGAGGGGTTTCTTCACCCGAGCTAGCGCGCAGCGTTTCTGCTATTCGTAGGAATACTGACGCTCTGAACTGAAGGCAAATGAAAGGAAGAGAAGAAAAGGGTAAGAAGAAGCGAGGGAACAGAGCACGAAGTTTTTATCAAGAAGGGTGAACTTTGAGACAAGGTACCTGAAGTTTCTTGTCAAGTAACAACGTGTAGCGGATAGAGGGGTCGGATATTGGCACACTCGACTTCGTCACGGGAATTCTCAAATATACTCCTTCCTCTTCCTCTTTTAACTGTTTTTCAGATGCAACGACACCAGTTCGAAGCTTACTCACTCAGCTGCTTTACGGAATAGGAAGGTGGGAATACTTCAACCTAGGCATCTACACTATATAGGCTACACCCAGCGTACGTACACTATTACATTGCTGACGACGGGTTTTCCCAATGCTTGTTTCAACGCGCCTTGAAATGGGCCGGCCAGCATCATCAACTCTAATAGTCCACGCGAAGCCACGCCCGTTTCCGCGTAAAGATGTAATGGGATTCCGGAGTGAAAAAAACAATAAATAAAAAAATGCTTAACATCGCAATGAAGTTGCTTTACTATATGCTCGAATACGGCGTAAACGGGCGACGGGTCTGACGGCAAACGCAGCTAGCTTGCATCGCTTATGCCTAGGTCGCATGGAATTTTTTCGCCCCCACGATGCTTGCCTAGGCTCTTGTTTACAACCCGCAGTGCTCTGTGTTCACGCCGCCTCCTTTTCGACTTCCTGCCTAAAATCAGCCCTATATATAGCAAGCACACTTTACTCCGGCGAGATGGGTAGGACGATAAATACCTAGACCTAGCCTGGCCTGGGGTTTTTCAAAGCACCCTTGCTTCTCCCCGTGTACCCGCCTTCACCATACGGCCGAAACGATGTCCTTCAAACATACAAAAACGCTGATAGCGTGCCTCGCCGCAGTTTTCGGCGGGGTCATCGCGAATAATGTCGGTCGGGACAATTACCAGGTCCCGATCCCGGGCGAGAAATTCACGGCCAAGAAGAATAGCACGTAAGTCCTCCATATGCACGAAACTATACAGTTTCCTAGCTAATTCATTCACAATTCAAGCCGTCCCATCCACGAGACAAAAGGGGGGATAACGCGGCACCTAGGCATCTCTCGACCGCGCAGGTTCGAGACGGTGTGGACGTGGTTTCTCGATTCCGACGGGTCGTTATCATGGAAAGACCTCGGCTCCAACACCGGGTGGCAGACATACAACTCAACGTCATTTATTTCGGCGCCTGAGGTCCTCAACGTGTGGGCCTCGAGCCAGGACCTACGCGTCGCGTTCGCCATCCAAGCCGAGACCGGCCATCTACTATACCTGCCATACTTTGCGGGTAAATGGGAGAGCGCCGACCAGTGGCATGATCTCGGCGGGCGGTTTACCTACCGCCCGACGACTATCTCTGGGGAAAATGGCCTCAGTGGCGTCTTCGGCGTGAACGACAAGGGAGAGCTCTTGTACAGCGCCCTGGAGAACCAATACTATCTTCCCCTTAGGTGGACTGACTGGACTCTCGTGGGCACGGGCTTTACGGGCGAGATCGCCGCTGCGCCTTTCGGGGTCGCTTCGTGGGACGTGGTCGGTCTCGTCAACGGGACGTACAGACACGGCCTGACGGACTATCGAGGGTCCGCACCTGTATGGACTAATCTCGGCCGTCCTCCCCGCAGTATCAAATTGGGCTGGCCCAAGGTCGTCACATTACAGGACTACAGGTCAGACGGGAGCCGGGGTAGGCTCGTGGACGTGGTTGTGGTGGCCGATGGCGTGGTGTGGCATAAATACTATGACGGCGCGTCGTGGGCTAAGAAATGGACGAGATTGCCGCCTAGCCATGACGGGCTCGAGATTACGAATTCACAGGAACTCCTCATCGGCTACGGGGGCAGCGTCTCGCCTATCCCACCATCGAATGGGTATCTCTTTTCCCGCGGATCAGATAACTGTGTCTACCAAAACCAGTTTGGCTTCTCGGGATACAATAGAACCACTGGACAGTCGTATATGGACTGGTTGGGATGGAACAGCCTTGTGAGTGCCCGTTTGAGTTGTCTCCTAACCCCCACTCCCTTCTGTTTTGATCGTATCGGTCTATTACCCCGAGATACCTTGAACAAATGGCAAAACTGAACAGATGACATTGCTAACATCTAATCCTACAGTGGTGCCCAACTGATGACAATATCTCATCTACCGGTACTCGACGGTCGTCCTTGTCGTTAGCAGCGATCGCTCAATACGACAACCGATTCGACCTCGTTGTCGAGACGCCCAGCGGTACCCTAGAGCACTCCCAGTTCTACCACGACAACGGTACTTTCCAAGGCGTGGTACCCAAGTGGGCTGCTATAGAGGGACAGCCGTAGCAGCTTGGAGCGGGTAATATTATGACAGAAGGGAAGAGATACTAGAGATGACATAGTGTAGCAGGGAAGACCGTGTTTCCGCTACTACGCTTACAAGTTACTACACGGCTCCCTTATAACCTATGATCGCCAAATTGGCGGTTAGACTGGTAGCCACCAGCGAACCCCTTTTGGCCTTCTGGCGATATCATAAAGATGAAAATGCATAGGATAACGCCGACTAATCATAGTATTATGTCCGACTCGCCTCCATACCAAAGAACTCAGAACTGAATCCTTCATTCTAATGCATCTGCTCCTTATGGGCATTTTTATAAATAACCTAGTGAGACCGTCTCATCGCAAACTAACAAAGGGAGGAGACCTCCTTGTCCAACATAGCTAAGGGATGAGGTACACATGACTCTGATCAGAAGCCGGTGTTATATGAAGCTAATCTCCATAGGCTGGGAGCAGCAAAGCCAGATACCGCGAAGCTGCCCAAGTATCTAGGGACGTACGGATATAGTTACATTCCTACGGGGATAGAGGTCTTGAAAAAATCTATAATAGTAAGAACTTAGATACCTAAGCCGGAAAGCTTACACTCGTTATAGGCATAGCGCATACTGATTGAGTCAGATGTTCTACATGTAGCCATGATCCCTAGGATGAGGTCAGCCATCACCTCGCCGACTATACGCGCAAATAAGCGTCACCAGCCTGCAATACTTATAGTAGATAACGAAGAGCCTGTAGATGAAAAAATGAGCTAAAAGCGAATACCAATAGCGCTGTTAGGAATCGAACCCAACTCACTATTTAGTCAGACGGTAGGTATGAAAACCGGGCCTGGCCGTTCGGCCCAAGTTCTTGTGAAACCCGTCTACACGGCGCAGCGCGACTAGTTAAAATAAGCGTAATAAGGCCACACTTTACCTAGTCGTTGCGTATAGTTGCGATGAGCTCAGCTGCTACAGTAGTAGCCTGGGCGTCTTAAAGTTCAAGCTTAAGTATCTTAGTGCCTAAGCCATAATAACCTTCAAAGTCATGTAAGGTACAAAAGCTTAATTTAACTCAAGAAATGCAAAAAAACCTGCAAGGTCCTTGAAATAAAATATATATACCTGAGATTC
This sequence comes from Xylaria digitata, assembly GCA_022495195.1. Lineage (NCBI taxonomy): Eukaryota > Fungi > Ascomycota > Sordariomycetes > Xylariales > Xylariaceae > Xylaria > Xylaria digitata. The sequence goes on from MU377138.1 coordinate 38,869, forward strand.
GGACGTTTGGCCTAAATCATACCGAAAAATCAGATTGCCCCTCGCCATACTCAACGGCTTTGCTACCTCGCTTGTTGATACATATACAGTACATAGAAAATCACGCATATGTCAGAGCCTCTTTACCGCCCAAGCACCATGATCGCCGGCTAGCCAGCCCCCTTGGTGGTCCCCCCTTAAACTTGCCTCGGCTATGCGCAAGATCTATGATACGCAGCCGGTCTTCCTAACGCCGTAACACCCCATCCCATGCCTCCCGCCGGCGGGATATGATGTAATACCTACTATACAGCCGTCCCAGGTAGTTTCCACGCAATAAGATCATCTCGGAGCTCATATTCATCGATCTCCCTCGGCCTCCGGAATCCGCCTGATCTCAAGCCACGATCACTTCTACTCCCTGTACTACCCAGCGTCGGCGCGAGACTTGTCATGCTCCCATTGCGGCTGTGGAGGCCAAAGGATGAGCTCTCGTCGAAGAGAGACACACCGCTTTCTTCTTTCTGAATCGTGAACGACGATTTCCGACCACTAAAACGTTGTCGGTGATGTGTCTGCGGGCCGCGCCTAGAGTGGTATAGATTTTGAGATTGTACGCGGTAGTCATTGTCGCCGAGGCCGGTGATGGTGGCTGCAGACTTGTCACTCGCGCCGCTGTTTTCGCGCATGTGCGCCTGAATTCGCCGGATGTCGTGTGGACGGAGGGTGCCGCTGAGAGCATCGTCGCTACTTGTGCTTGGGCTTCGGCTGCCGCTGCTACTCGTCCTATCAGGGTTCGGAGAGCTCGTGTGTGACGTCGGCTTCTTTCCTAGGCCATCGCGCCAGCCGCTGCCGCCGGCAAAGATATCTTCTATACACTCGTCGGCGTGTAGTTCACCAGGATGGGAATCCCAGCTCGCGGCGAGGGCACGACGATACATATCCTGGGCCTCGGCGGCGTCGCGGGATTTGTTGATATTCGCTAGAGCGCCGGCGGGTTTGCCGCCTTCTTCCGCATCGGCCTGTTCATTGGCGTTGGTGACTATGCTTGAAATACCACCCATGAACATGGTGGCCGACTTCAATGCTGGTGCCACGTAGTTGCGCTCTCCATCCGCTTGCACCATTAGGATACCGATCTTCAGTGTACTATTAATTTTGCTATCCTGCATAAGGTAACGTCGGACGATACCCTCCTCGGCCTCCTCGTCGACCACGTCATTTTCTTCAGGGTGCTGGGTTGCTGTACCTGCTGATGAAGAAGTGCCCGTGCGCTCGGCCTCGCTGGCTGATCGTCCGACACTGAGTTTCCGGTGGGGGGTATGCTGGCTTGTCACTTTGTCTCGCGCATGCTCCATGCTCCCGGCGACTCGCGATGCGGTGCTCCGGCGGGGAAAGCTTTCGCTCTCTTCGACATATTCGCTTAGGTTCAATCGCACGTTGCCTAGCGAGATCTTTTCGTCCCGGCCGCCTACTCCAGTTGAGAATTCCTGCAAAACCTCGAATTCAATTGGACACTCGGTCAGGTTGTTGGCACGGTCGATGGAGATTCGCAGGGGTACGGTTTTCGAGTAGTTATAAGTGGCGCGATGGTGGATCTTGTCGACCGAGCACTTGGCCGTACGACCACGGTGCTCGCCGTGTATGCTATTAGGAAGGTGCCATTTTACGTAAGATTTGCCGGCGACCAAGGGTACGTTGTTCAAGTCGTATATCCAGAGATGCAATTCAAATTTCGGCTATTTGTAGTAGGAATCGGATTAGTAATGAGACCGCGACAACGAGAGGAACGGGATGCCAGTACGCTACCTTTCGAGCCTTATTTACTATTGGAAAGGCACGCATGTCAGCTCAAGTTTGCGGTGGTAGTAATAATAGTAGTGGTGCATGGCAGGGCAGAGAACAGAGAAGGTAACATGATCGACACGACAAACGATGTAGCGTATGCATTAGACAAGAGGGAGGATAATGTGATGGGGGACAAAGGAAAGAAGAGTCTGGAGGAATGCCAAAAAGAGACAGATCTCGACAAAGCTGAATCGCGCGAGGATGAGATTAGGTCGGCCAGCGGCGCAAAGTCCGGTTGTGCCGAAGACAAAAAAGGGCGCTCGCGGTTGATGCGACTCTTTACACAACGGGGTCACAATCGCAACGGCGAGTGCTCGACGACGGACTTGAGACTAAGGAAGAGAGAGGGGTGGGAACGAGTCAAGGGGCTAGTCTTTGGGGCTTACATACTTAAAGACGCCATGGTAGGACGGGATTGCTATGAGGACGGCCCTTATTATGGCTGACTATACTATGGTACTTGGAAGATAGCCGCATTCAACCAGAGAGACTAGATACACTATCTAGTATAGACGCTACGGCAGAAGGGGCGCATATGCCACATGCCAGCTAGCGAATGCGGATAGGATCGTACCGACGTGCAATCATGGTTGATGGTGATTTGCGGTTGATAAGTGAGTCGACACGACTTGCTGAATTGGTAATCGTAAGGGGCCGAAGAGGGCCGGAATGGGCGGGAAGAAGGGGGACGAGGATGGAGGCGGGGGGTTCGTTCGAAAGAGGCGAGCAGGCGGGCGAACAGGCGAGGTCTGGATGCAGCTGGATTCGAGGGTGCGGACGGACGGTAATAGGTGCAGTAGGTAGGTAATACTAAGAGCTTAGTGGTGGCGACCGATAAGAGATATAACGAATGATTGCTTCCTGACCTCGCACGCACTCTTGTGTATAGGTAGTATAGTACAAAATAGAATACGCTATAAATAAACGAAAAATATGTATAGTAATATGAGAAAGGTGTCAGAGAGAGAGAGAGAATGAATGAATCAGCACTTGGCAAAATCTGGACTCCGAATTTCCCAATAGGGCACCTACACTATTCGGACCCTTTCATTCTGTCAAATCTGCCTTGAGGGGCCACTTTGGGGCACGGTTCAGGCTCTAGGCAGTCTAAGACGTCATAGTTGGTAAGAATGTGAACGAGTGTGATTTTTATTTAATTTAGCTGCGTATATGGACTGCACTATGGGTAGGGTGCCTAGTCCAAGATGAAAACTAGATGAATGAGAATACCGGGTCAGGGAGGATGAAGGATATTCTGGCGGATTTACGTGGAGCCGATAGGGCGGCCTCAGTGGCACCCGATTCAGTAAAATACAGGGATCACGAGCCACTAGAATGGGCGGGTTCTGGGTGGATTAAGCGAGGCGCTTGATATGGTTAGAGGACTTGAACTTCTGAACTCTCATTTTACTCATGTTAGCAAAGACCTTTTTATGATAAGTGATTAGGTAGTGTGCACTACAAGATACTTATCACGGTGAACAACGAGGACATCATATTGTACACGAATCGAGTCCCTTGAACCAATTCAGTCACCAGCGAACCGACAAATCGGCTCATGCATGCATATGAAGCTAGTTTGAAAATCACGGGCGGTTTAGGGATTCATCCACAGAAAAGACTGTTTCTTGAAACATAACGCATCTGGGCGACCATAGGGAGGGGCTTGACACCTGCAGCGGACCTCTAAGTCGTACACATGTAATCTTCTTGGTGCGGAAGTCGAGGGTCATATTTGTGCATCATAAGATCTAAAAACTCTGCTGATGCAACCGCTTGGCGTGAGTGACGAGCTAAGATGCCCCCTAAGAATGGGAAACCGTCGAGGCCTCAAAGCACATCCGCCGGCCCCTCGCCCGTGCCCTCAGGAAGTTCGGGGCAGGTAAACAAGAGAAAACAAGGGCCTCAAGGAAACAATCCGAACTCGCATCCACGAGCTGTCAAGCGGACCAAGATATATGAGGCGCGAAGCATAGCAGTTCAAAGCCCACACGCCACACTGCAAGATGGTGAGCTCAACGTGCAGTCCTTCGTCAACTCCATGGCGTTCGAGATCAACGCCTTGGACGAGAGCATGCGTCGGTCCCGAACATCAGGCGCAAGCCGAGCTTTTCAACGCGTGCCTTTCACCATGAGGCGCAGAACAGCCGCCCACAACTACAAGAGGATACCAAAGCGTCTTCACAAGCGGGCTAGGCGGGAGATGCAAGAAGATAACACCCCGATAGTCAACTCGAGGACGAGGAAGCCCAAGACATCCAGAGCTAGATTACGTACCGAGACAGCGCGGAAGCTAGGGATTCTCGCCAAACGGAAACGGCTGCTGAAGATCAAGAAACGCCTTGGATCTGACAGCGATGCTATCGCGACACGCGCCGCAAGACCTAAAATACGGAGGAACGAGCTAAATGATCTTCCGGTCACAGCGCCCAAGTATAGAAAACGACAGTTGAAAAAGACGTGGCTGCCGACTCATCTCTGGCATGCCAAACGAGCTAGAATGACACCCCCCTCGGATCCTCTATGGGGATTCTCAATTCCCCTCACTCCCACGCAGAAGAACTACCGGCCCACTCATCGAGTGCAATGGGAGAAGGGCGCGATGGCCTGGGATATGAGTTACATGAGTACGATCGGGTTATTCGGCAAAGAAAACATTATCCAGAATATCCTCAAGGATGTCGGCCTTACGCAAGAATCACTATGGAACGATAGGGGAATACGCTGGAGAGCTGGGGCGGTACATTGGACCGGTAATCTGAGTAGGAAAGTCAAGAGCGTGGTTCATTTCATCGGCCCAGCAAATATTATCTGGAACCCTCTCAAGACTCCCGAGACCACAGAGGCAGGCATACCTTCTAGGCAACTCTTCATCCGCATCCATCCATCTGCTTTCTTCGAAACATTCAACAAGCTGCTACGGCTCATTAACGCGTACAAGCCCCTTCCGTATGTACAAGATTTGCGGCATGAAATAGGAAGCATAGATATCACCGGGCCCGACGCAACAGAGGTTTTGCTTGGCGTGCTCAAGGCCTTCGAGTCAGATACGAAACAGGCACACGCCACGAAATTCCAGTCCTTACTAGGATTAAGAGATCCCGCATCTCTACCCCTGGGGGCTTTACTGGCGTTCTCCATCATCGACCCTCGCCTCAAATATCCTCCACAAAAAGTCCAGCCCCCGGCAGCCACAAACCAACAAGTACAGCTCCAGCTAATGGAATCCGTCTCTGCATTTCGCAAGGACGGAGTCCTCGAGCCGTACCAGCTATTTGACCGGGACGTCCGATTCAAAGCCTCGAAGCTCCCATCCCAGAGATCTCTTAATCGACGGCGAGAGAAGACCGAACCAGGGAGTGCTCTCGAACCAGGTAATATCGACCCTCCGATCCCAATCATCCTCCTCGCGTCACGTAATTCAAACGATACACGAGCACCGGGGACATGGACCATCATGCTCCCCTGGAAGTGCGTTCAGCCGGTATGGTACAGCTTGATGCACTACCCCCTATCCACGGGCGGAAATCCCGTCTTCGGCGGCCTCGACGAAATCAGACAGCTCGCGTTCGAGCGCGGCCAGCCCTGGTTTCCGGGCGACGTGCCGGGCACAGACGCCGGCAATGGATGGGAGACGCGGGAGCGTCAGGCAAGGTGGAGGACGTGGGACCGAAAGCCAAAGGGGAAGCGGGTGAAATGGGAGACCGTCGATCTTGGAGCCGGACGCAAAGGCGAAGTAGGCGTCGGTTGGAGCTGCGACTTCGAGGCGTTGTTCCGCCTTCGAAGTCCCGCGGATGCGCCGGCTGATGAGGATCATGAGATGTCGGGCATCACTGACAAGGAGAAGGAGATACCCAAGAAAGCAAAACCCGAGGCTAAACCTGCGCCTTTAACAAACATCACATACCTTCCAAAAGGGATCTTCACCACCCTTTCTTCAACCAAACCCCCCGCTCCCCTCCCGCCTAACTCCATCATCACGGTTCGAATAAGACTTCTCGGCCGGGGTGTAGTAACCTCATGCGCACGCATCTACCGCCTGCCGCAGAACACGCAAGCCCCACCCCTATCCTCCGACGCCGAGGTCCCAGCAACCCAGCCACCCAGCAGCAAATTACCCCTTGATCTCCTCGCCCAATGGCTCACCCAACAGCCGTCCAAGTCCAAGACCAAGAAACCACCCCCCGCCACCACCCCGGAAGCCCGCAGACAAGCCCTAGCACAATCCCTCGTCGGACCCCCCCAGACCTACCCCGCGCCCGCAACGCACGCGTCCTCGCTGAACGGCCACCCGCTCTGTCCCGACGCACAAGATCTAATAGGCTTCGTGACGACCGGCAGCTTCAACCTGCGCGACGGGCGCGGCGAGGCCATCGCCAGCATATCAGCGCAGGCCGCGCTAGCCGAGACGGCGCGGTACACGAATCCCGGGGACCCGGCTGCAAGACTATGCGTCGTCCGGGATGCGGGGCAAGGTATTGGGTGGCTTGCTAGATGGGAGGTCGTCTAACATGTATCCATTCTAAAAATATGCCTGGTTTTTTGGGATGGCCTTAGTATCGCGTTATGCGTTTTCGTCGTTGGTAGAGAAATACCTGTTCGACTAGGTAGCTAGCTAGCTGTATAGGGATTAAATAGCGAGTAAAAGCGAACAGGATAGGTTTTCGCCATGCACGCATCAAATGAAACCTACTCCGTTAACCCGTAACATCCTCTTACCCACACAACTGCTTTAGCAAAATGTCGTGATACAACCCTGCCGCGAGGAGGTCTCAACGGCGCCAGAACCGCCAGGATGAAGACGGAGTCACCCATTTCGAGCCCGCTGGTAGTGACACCAGCCATCACCAAGGAAGGCGACTGACGATTGTCACAAAACTCAGAGCTCGATAGCAAAACATACCTAGCTATTGAAAGCTGCTTTAATCACGTCGACATGTCTACTAACCCTTAATATTAAAAAAAAAATCACTTGCGTCTTGACGTGTAGCACTCCTACTCAACGAAAATTTTACTGTCTTAATTTTTTCTTGTCTCTATCTAGGAGGATGGATCCAGACGCTCGCTGGGAAATCTTGCTTTTACCCGCCAATTACATGCCCGAACCCTTCTCTACGTACAAGCAACGTATGTAGATAAATCCCACGACTTCTCCATTTGCCCCTTTCGTTACTATTAACAGTTCAGCGATTCGGAGCGGTGAAGGCCGAGCTCTACAAAATCAGGACTAAAATCGGAAATAGATGGGGTTGGAATAGTCTAATGCGCTATAGTGAGAGGTGTCACGTTGACGTTGGCAGTTCGCCGTTTATCCGCTGCGCGTCGTCAGCTAGTAGCTTCTTGCACTCGGCGGCAAGATCCGTCTTTTCGACAAGCTTGCCCTCTTTCTCCGGGTGGCCGTCGGGTAGGCCCATGACTTTGACCTTGACCTTGCCGGCTTTCAACTCATCCTCTCCAATGATCACCGCAAGGGGTATGCCGGCTGTCTCGGCGGCCTTGAACTGCTGTGGCAGACGTGGCTTCACCTTTGGTGAAAACTCGGCGCTGAGACCCGCATCCCAGAGCATGCGCGCAATTCCCATACGCTCTGGAAGGAGACCATTCTTGCCGCCGAAAACCATGACATAAACGTCACTGCCGCGGGCACGTTGCTTCTCCTTCTCGTGGCGTGCTTTGAGTATCGTGAAAATGCGGTCAACACCAAATGATATACCGATGCAAGGGATCTGTTTCCGGCCATACATGCCGACTAGGTTATCGTAGCGTCCGCCAGCCGCGATACTGCCGACCCTCGTCTCGGCTGAACGATCCTTGGCGGTCAGTTCGATAACCGCCTCATAAATCAACCCTGAGTAACTGTTAGTAATGCAAGAGCTACTCTTCACCAAGTCGCTCATGTTTCCATACCCGTATAATAATCGAGACCACGAGCTAGCGCTAGGTCGAATGATACTTGATCCGCAATTCCAAAGGCATCTAGATAAGAGTGGAGCAGACCCATCTCTTCTATTCCTTTCTTGATCTTCTCGTTTGCGAACATCTTCTCATCCTTGGTTAGGAGTTCTATGATTTTAGGTATATCGCCACTGTACTTGGTCCACTCGAGGATTTCGTCGGCAACACTACCCTCAAGGCCCTTTTCTATCATTTCCTTCTTGACCTCCTCGCGGCTCAACTTGTCTAGTTTGTCAACCGCGGAACTAATTGTTCTTATTTTGTCGTCAGGCACACCGGCAACAGCGAACAGACCCTATTTTAGTAATTAGCCTATAGCGGCCAATGGAGAGGATGGTGGTGAGATAGCTAGAAGTCAACATACGTCGAGAATCTTGCGGTGGTTGATCTTGACAGTGACGTCTTTGGCCAGGCCCAGTGAAGAGAACACTTCGTAGACGATTCGCAGAATTTCAGCATCGGGTATCATCGGATCATACTCGCCGGCAATATCGAAGTCGCATTGGTAAAACTCGCGCATACGACCTCTTGCAATAGCCTGTGTAGATGGATAGTCAGTAACCTCGCTCTTCCTCATGATCTCTTATATATATGCATTCTTCCATATCTGAAGCCGACTATCCCTCGCGACGACAAAGAATGTGCCCAGTTGACGAAGAAATCTTATGCTGGTCGCGGCACTCGTCGAACCCGGGTTATATGAACCGACTTGAGATAGGCGAGAACACCCGTGGTGGTAGAGACAAGAGTGGGTGAGCTTAACTGACAGGTTGGTCTCGTCGATATACTTTGGCGATGTGGTAACGCTTGATCTGTTGTGTACTATTCATGGCAAGCCATCTCGCAAAGGGAACCTATACGCGCACAACCAGTAGTCAGCTAACGGCGCAAATAATATCACGACGTGGCTAGGTCAAGAGAATGCTCACTGTCAAGTCATATCGAAGCGCAAGATCCTCCTATATACGATAAGTGTTGGTTCGCATGCGGGAGCAGAATAGAATAGGGCGAGAGACGTACGCCACCCTGATCCGCGAGTTCGTATATCAGCTTGGAGTCTTCCTAGAACGTTATGTTAGTTCTACGGCCGTCACGCGACAAGACAAGGAACCATCCAGAGAATGAGCGAGTAGGCTTACTCCGTATTTACCCGAAAGGATACTCTTTAGTTCGAAAACAGGTGTATCTAAGGCTACACCTCCGTGGCGGGTGAAGGCGTCCTCTGCAGCCTTGAAAATGCGATCTCGAATTTTGATGTCTGCGCCGACCCAGTCGCGTGTACCCTTGGGCACTTTGACGGCCGACTTATCGGTCTTTTCCTTATCCATGTTGTCGCCGCCTGTACTTCTGGTCGTGTTGCTAGTGGGGAAACTCTGGGCAATGCTACTGGTATTACCACTACTGAAGGGTCGCTGTTGGTGAAATCTGCGGCAGCTCGTAGAAAGGAGTGTAGCAGTAGTGGCAGTGGTAGTGACAGCGGTGGTGAGGGGATTTGGTTGTCGTTGGGAAAATGCGCAGTATCTCGTGGTGATTCGATACACTCGAGGGTAAAGACGAGACGAGATTGTCCTGGGTGATTGTAGGACCGGTAGTCGCATCGGGGCAGTACGTGACTCAATTTACTGGCTGCCGTCTCGAAATTATTCCTTAAGTTTTCTGCTCTCACTGCAGGCAAATGGGGTCACAAACCAGGGCTAGTTGCAAGTTGGGGTCCACTGTTGCGGCCTAATGCACAACCCGGGGCGAGGGGCATTTTTTCCAGGCAAGGTTCTTATCTTGTATTGGATAATAGAATTTTCCATCCCTTCCACCTGCACTCATCCCATCCTCATCTCACATCTCACATCTCACTTATCAATATGGCCCAGTCAGTCCCAGCTCACGTTAATCCTCAACTTATTATATACGGCATAAGAGTGGGCGCTTGAATTTTATCTCTCTTAATCGAACGTAATAGGTAGCATGAGGCGACTCGGAGGGGTAAAATAATTATTTAAGTTTGCCCCGCGTCCCCGCCCCGCCTTCAAGCTAATAGTAGGTAGTGCCACAGGCTTTACTCCTCCATGCAGATAGACCCGTGTATTTATCCTTCGTGTTCTCACCATCAAAGTTGAATAGGACATAGGTATGGAATTATTAGATGCATATTGTGGTGAAAAATCCGGGGGATTATATACATTATGTTCCCTATTGCCAATATCTTGGGTGGATTGACCCTATTCAGACTATGAGATGATCAAGGTAAACGATTTACTCTACCAATCGAGGCACTGCGTTCATCTCACATAGATCGATGACATGTATGTCTAAATATTTGCAAGGCATAATTCCTCAGCCATAGTACCCATGGAAAGAACTCTCTTGGAAAAGCACAGTGCACGGTGTTCTCGTACAAGTTCAAAGTATAATGAAATATATGCATAAGAGTTTGTCTTCTCGTCACCGTCGACATCTTCTATTCTCTGATATCTCATAATGTAGGTGGTGAGCTATTCAGGCACGTGTAAATGGGGTAAGAAGCCTGCTTCTCTGTTCTATTTTTCTGGGAAGTTGGCTGGTTCTTAATGACCCGTCATAACTTCTCTACCTTTCTTAGCTATGCTAACACCTTCAGTCTGTACGTCTCTCAACCACATAAAATAGCACCTGATTCTAGAGGGATATAATATCCAGAGGATGCCATTCTCCCCCTAATTAGGTGCTTAACCATAGTTTACTTCATTCCTCGTCTTCCTCCCCCTGCGACCCTACCCTTTCTCGTGAAGATACGAGTTTCTTAGAAAAGCGAATGAATGTAGCGTGCGATAACGCTGTCGTAAGGATGTAGGGAATGTTGTCCTTAGTGTTGATACGTGCATTTAGCATAAATACTACTACTTTTTGGTTGTTGGATGTTAAAGCTGAGTTGCTAAGACGAGCTTTCGTAGAATATAAAGGCGGATTGGTAATAGTTATGCCGTATGTACCTTTCCTAGGGACAGAAGGATGTGTGCCCTTTCTGGACAGTGAACGAAGAATGAGTAGCCAGTTAACTCAATAGAAAAGGAGCTCATAACCAGATGTTGGTGGTAGAACAAGTCTCCTCGCATTGCTCAACTACCTTTTCTCTCTGTCCACACAGGAAATTTCCTTGGTCTTATAGACCATATGCTTTATGCTAATCATAGAAAGATACTACAGACATTAATACTCATCAAAGAGCACAAAAAGCGGGGTGGGATGTGCCTCTGGGATCTTAGAACCTTCTCGTAACAGCTAGGATATAGGTAGCATAATTTGAGTATGTATTTTTCTGTTTTATTATGCTTTTAATCTGAATTGCAGTCATGCTTACGCAAACTCGAGAGCATTTAATGCATCTCTGAGGTTGATCTGAAGGATAACGCCTTTTGATTTCTTGTATTTGATTTGAATTGCTGTGATGAGTTATATAGTGTATCTCTAGCTCGCATTTAGCAAGGAAGCTTGGTGGAGATGTGCATATTTGGCAGGTATGCTTGTGTGGTTGTGCTTTGTGTTGAATATAGTACTTTCTTAAGCTTAGCTTTTTTGCTGCTAATGTATTCGAAAGTGTTGGAGATGTGATGGGATAGGTCTTATGAGGGAGATCCGGGGAGATGCTATGTTTAGTGTTTTCTGACTAAACTTTTTAGTTCAGATAATCATAGACGTCCTCAAAATGGTGGCCGCGGGCGGTGGCGTGGAGAAAGTTGCCTCGCAGCGGTCTCACGTCTACCCATAGGTTGCCCGTCGGCATCTTCTCGTCCCCGCCCTCAGAATATCTTCTCATCAACGGGGTCATTAACGGGCGGCCCCACCTAAGCTGGTCCGCCTCGGCCATGCCCGAATCGATCTCATGTCTCAAGAACGCATCGAAAATAGGAAACGCAGTGATGAAATGCCCCTCCGAGTAGCCATAAAATCGGTAGGCGGTCGTCTGGGGGAGCGCCTCTACGTAACCACAGATCCCTGTTTCACAACAAACATAGGGGATCAAAAGGCGTTCGCCCTCAAAGCAACCACAGGGGTGTATAAATGCCAATACGGCTTTCGCGCAAAGTCTTTCCCACACTCATGGCACTGATGTGGTCGTTCTTTTTTGTGCACTGCCTGGATATGCCGATCAAGATGTGGCTTGCGTGCAAAGTTTTAGGAACGCTTGTAGCACCGATGCAGTCGTTCTTTTTTGTGCACTGCCCGGATATGCCGATCAAGTTCCGTTTTCAAAGAAAAATAAGATCTATTTACGTGTAGATCGCAGTCTTCGAATGGGCAGATAAATCGATCCCAATATTTTTCAATATTGCGATCCCGAACCTCGGTGTTTTCTGTATGGTCGTATTCTTCGTGAAACCGGCGGGTCTCTTCCGAAAGAAACTTCTCTGGGCACCTCCGACAGCCAAACATAAACTCGCCCGGTAGGTGGTGGTTGTTCTTATGATGTATAAGTCCACCTACTGAAGGCTGTAGCGGTCCGTACTCCGGGCACGCGAGGTTATGACTGCTACCCTTGATCCAAGGTCCGGTCGATGGCTGGGTACTTGTTGCTGGCGGCATCTTACACGCTTTGCAACCGCGCTCGCATAACTCATGCCATATGGTAGTTCCCGACGACGTTGACATGGGCTACCACACTTATCGCACCGATGCGGGCGTTCTTTAAGTGCACTGCCCGGATATGCTGATCAAGACCGCTTCGGTTCTTCACAAGCATATCCCTTTTCGACGTCATTATCAAACAAAGCATAACTTGGCAGAGGCTGCACCAATCATCTTTATGCTTTTGCTGATAACGACGAAGGCTACTGAAACTCACTGGAGGATCCTGCCATATCCAATCCGTGTGTTTCGTCAAAGACGAGACGTATATCATCACGCCCAAAAGTTTTGTTGGCATCAATGGATATGCTCTCACGGTTCCCGGAGACCCCTGCTCTTTGTGCTCGTTGTCCGCCGAAGCCTGTATTTGCCGATGAACCAACCTTGCCGAAGAGTTGTCGTCAGCCTCAAGGCTTATCCCATATAACCATTAGAAGTCTAGATCTTGGCATCCATTGCAAAACGAGTTGCTGTTGCTAGTGTAGTTGCAGCACGAGAGCGAGTGACGAGCGGGTAGCTATTGCCAGAGACGCAGTAGTAAAAGTGGATGGCTGTTGGCAGAAGCGTAGTAGCAGAAGTAAATGGTAGGAGTAGAGAAGCCTGTATTTGCAGACCAATAACCTTGACCAAGGGCTATCATCTACTTCAAGGCCTTCCCTGTAATGTCAGGCAATATTGAAACCGACATGAAAAGCATCCGTCGGACCCGGGAACTCATCGTGGCCAGCTAAAATGATGCTGGGATTGTAAGTCGCTTTATAGTGAGGGTGAATGCATCAGAGTGACAGCACTAGTAAAGCAATTACAGGAATATTTGCGAGTAGCGTCACGGCTTTTGCGAGAATATGTCTCGTCCTCAACCCTCCAACTTGAGAATTTGACTGGGCCGACGGCATATCCGACGAAGAGTCCGACGAAGAGTCCGGCGCAGACTCGGGCGCAACGTTCTTAGGCAGATTGGCCAAGTAGAAGGGACCAAGTGGAAGTCCACTTTGGACAGTTATCTCCAATATAGCAAGCGCATCGCTTGCTTCCTCTGCCGCGTAAGGAGAGGCAAAGTCTCATGCGCCCCTCCCTCTCATTACCCTCGTTAAGGCCTCACCCTTGCCACATGTGATCCGCCGACACATCACTAGCAAGATGCTATTTTTTTGGCATTCGGGATATGGAGATCTTCATTCTCTTGGTATATTAGACCTGAAGAATGTGCTCATGCGACACACTATCGCAGTATCTGCAATCACCATATGCACCTGACTATGCTTATGCAATAATAATTTATCGCGGTATTTGTAGAATGAGGGCACCTGCCGACGCAGATATCAAGCTGGCTATCGAACTTGACGAGCCGGAGGAGGATGGAAGTAACGACGACGACAACGACAACAACAGCAATCTTTCGCGACGAACTCTGGGGCTCCGGGCATGTAACCCCGTGTCCTTTGCACGGTTCCACAGGTCTGTGGCTGTGGACCCTCCGAACCGGTCACGGCTAAGGCCGGATGGTCAGTCAGAAATCCTGTCAAAAACGCGCATCTTCTAGGGTCGTGCTGGTTAGAGGGTACTAGTTAGAGCGTGCTTAGGATTTGGGCCTTTATGTACAACCGACAATGGCATCCCGAAACAAAACCAAGCTAAGATCGTAGGAGAGCGGTACATCGTCCATTAAGGTGGAATTGGGAAGAAAAGGCTGCTTGACAGCCTGGATGAGTACATGTAAAGTCTTTGGACCCATGTACTCTGCGGATATGCTTATTAAGGTCGTTTTGGAGAGAAAAAATTGGAATGCTGCTTGACAGCCTGGATAAGTACACTTTATGTCCTTAGACCCATGTACTTGGCGGATATGCTGATCAAGTTGGCTTTTGGTAGCAAAAGCTGCTTGACAGCCCGGATAAGTACGCCCCACGCCCCTAGGCCCATGTACTCTGCGGACATGTCGGCTTAATCCAAAATAGAAGAAGAATGACGCGTCGCACTCATAGCACTTGTAGTCTCCCTCTTCTTTAAGATGGTCATGCCGAACATGCAGTCGAAGGGCAGCTTCGAAAAAAAAGGGGGGGAGGGGCCACGACGCATTAGGTAGTGTGCCCCCAGCTCGCTATTTGCGGCGAAGCTTGACTGGGGTTGGCATATCTGACAGCGATGCTTTTGTGGCGTTTTGGCATTCGAGATTCATACTTCTGACAATCGCCTCCGACGGGCCGAGATGCAGAGCTAGATCGAAAGACTAGCCGTGAACTGTCGGATTCGGGCGTCTTGCCAGAGTAATTTGGTAACGAATGGCGCCGGCATGAACGTGGTCTTAGGCCCATGCATTTCGCGGATATGCCTATTAAGCCCGCCTTGGGTAGAAAAGGCTACCTGACAACCTGTATTAGGAGTCGGGGGAGTGCTGCAAACTTGCTGTCACTCCCAAGACAATAACCAATGTCCTATGATCATCTGCAAAAGAACGCGAGGTGAGGTTGGTTGGACCCCTTCAAGTTATAGAAGGTAAAAGAGAAAGGTTTAACTGCAGACGAAATCCAGTTCGAACTAGGGCTAGATAGGATAGACCTTCCCATAGTCCCGTTCGTCAACTGCCCGGTCAAAGCGACCATAGGAAGGTATCCGTAGCACGGACTTGCCATGGGGACTGTCGCAATGCCACGATACCTAGGAATAAAAAAGATTCCTTGTATATAGCAGTAGTGTAGCTACGAGGGTATTCCGAAACCCTCGTGCATCAACAAGTGTCATATTCTACCCCATACTGGCAGTCCTGACAGAAACCGGTTACCGGGGAGCGCCGGACGACGAGAGTTTCGACCCTGTCCCTGATTGCGTTCGGTAAACAGCTCCTCGATATTCTCACGGGGCGCTCGGTCATGAGGATGAGACGGTAAGGGGCTCGCTGCTCAGTTCGGCGCACCAGCGGAAAGGGTAAAAACACGAGACCTTCAATCGCGAGCACTCCGCTCTTTCTGATGAGCTATCTCATACATCAAGCGGTCGAGGCTAAGGTGTTTTTCGGCCACTCCACGTTTTCGTGCAGCCCTGTCACACCCTTCGAGCTCGGTAAGTCGGTGTTGGGCCCATTGCCAGGTTGTATCGTTATCTCAATATGCATAGCTGGTGAGAGGTCTTCTCCAGGCGTGGAACGGATAGTGGAACGGGTAGTAGACCCTCCTACCCATCGTATTAATTGACGGGATTGTTAGGAAGTTCTCAAACTCGGCGTTGTTGATACCATACTTCTCGGCAATTCGAAGCAAAACTGGGATAACAAGACGCCAGAATCTCGGGACCAACCGGAACAACATATTCATGAATACCATGTGGCCTTCTAGGTACCACTCCATGAAACGCGGGGGTATAAAGTAACAGATATTCGTGCCATGAACCTCCTCAGCGTGCTGGCGGTAGTTCGTATAAGTGCGCAGCCACCATGTTACGCAGCCCGGACCGGGGCTGTTGCGCCAGTCCCAGTCTTTGATGTTATAATCAATTCTTCCGGTGGCCTCTGGGTCGTTCCAAGTTGTAGAGGTAGCATATTCATGGTCGCGCCGCCATGAGTTGAAGGAACATGGGCCAGTGTTGGGAGAAATGGTCACATGGTAGTTATGGAGGGCCCAAATGTGCTTCGTTCAAGACGAAACATACACGATTAAACTACCCTTACCCTCCCAGGCCATAACGCCCTTCGGGGATCGGTAGGGGATAGTAAACGCCATCAAGGTCTCGCAGTCCGATTCCACGCTGTCCTCGCCGGTCAGGGCGTCCAACACGTCCCGAAAGTGGTAGCCCCGGATTGCGGCATGAATTCCATCACCTTCTAGTCCACCTTCTAGTCGTCTGTAATCAAACCCGGGCTTCCAAGGCGAGGCCGCAAACAACGCAAACGGGGATTGGTAGTAGCAGTGGTCTCGAATGTGCTCGAGTATCGGGAAGGCCGTAATAACATACTGTGCTCTCAAGGCATTCGCCCTCGAAACTCTTGTGTTGCACAAAACGTTCGCATACGTTCCGTAAATTCCCGTCGTGGCGATTGCACGGAATAGTGGAAAATTGACGTCGGTAGGAAGTTGCGCAGTAGCCGAGGCCTGTCGATCCCGAATCCCGCTACTTCCACCCACCAAAGGAAGAGCGCCGCCGCAGTCAGGTCCATCTTGCCCAACATCGCATCCAGGACATCATGACAGTCTTGGTGTTGGTATGATGAAACTGTTGGTAGGAGGACATGTTGGGCGGCGAGTTGGAGACCTAGTATGTTCATGAGACTTGCAATAGATTGGAGGTAAAAGGTTGGCATATGGAGTTGGGGCTTGGGAGAGCACTGGGATAAATGCTATTAGGAAGAGGAGAATCGGCAATAGGCGGAAGGGGGTTGAGGGAAACGGGGAGTGTGTGGTTGTTCTAGATTGGGAGACTTCACTGAGCATACCTAGCCGTTATCCCGACATCCGCGAGCTAGGCTCATCCTCAAATGCCCAAAGCACCAGCTAGTCGAGAGAACCGACCATTAGTGAATGAATACCTCGATGATTAGAATGCAGGATACTGACTAGCAAGTAAGCCGCAGAGAGCCAGACGCAGCTCAGCTGAAATGACGCCATTGAATGGAAGACACGGCCAGACCGCATATTACCCTCAATAGGGAGCAGCGCCGTTGCTCAGATGTCTTCCACAAGTAGAATCCAGACACGGCCAGACCACAGGTCCACTTCTCCAACGCTGAAAGAGAGTGCTGTGCCGTTGCTCAGGTGTCATGCGTAGGATCCGATCACCCACTGAGTAACGAGGGGAAGAAACTCAAAAAGGCAGTATGATATGAGGCGGCATTCATATCAGAGGCCAGCTCAGTAGCCTTATTAGGCGTGGGTGACGAAGAAAGGAAGGGGGAAAGAATTCTGGCCGGGGGGGATGAGCCTCATATTATAGACAAGAAGAAAGCCGTGGCCCCATAGTCAACAAGTGAGGAGAGATTCCTTCCATCTAGTTCCGACAAGATCTTGCGCTCGGAAGCCGCCGCATGCAAGTCGGTCAGGACCGGGAAACCCCTCTGGCAAACGAAAACTTCGTATTATGAGACGCCACCGCGCATCTACCCGTGAGCCAAGCTGCATCGCATCGATCTGCAATTCAAGATCGCAATTGGGCAAATAAACCAAGGAGATCTCCGGAATGTCTCCGAATTTCACTGTGAGATCGGGGGGGGGGACGGGCCGCTGCCTGATGATGAAGTCATATTGATGCCCGGCGACATCTAAAGGGCTAGAAAGTCCGTGCAGATGATTTGTGATCAGAGAAGTTTATAGAACATCTGCATCTACACGTCAAATGTTGGAAACGTGCAGATTTCCCCCCGTCTTTGGCCCTCTGGAATATGAAAATTTATGAGTCATGGCCGTTCACCGCCTCGTCCGTGGAGAAGAGGGGCGTTTACAAGACTGATATCTCAGATACTTCATCAGTTTAGGGTGGTCTAGACTGTTTGTGTTACGGTAAGTTGTAGGTCTCAGTAACGGCATGCTTCTTAACTGCGGGATTGATGGCGAGACTCAAAGAGGATCTTGTGCTTGCCTGCTTGTTAGGCAGAATTATGATATCATCAAGGAGCTGATGAGACCCTATCACAGTGTGTGCGAAATGTTGTTTCGTTTGGTTGACTAAAGAAAGCCGGGGAAACGGGTCATATCGGAGAATACATGAGTCTAAGGGCTTTGGCTTTGTTTGCCTTCTCCGTGCTATGCGGGTATCTTTCGATGGCTGGATAACTCATTGATGACGAAACCACGAGGGTTGGAAGTGCCAAAGCTATTGCACAAACCAAAATAAGACTCGTCGAACTAATCTTCGTGCGGCTCATGAAACAAGCTATCAGCAGGACGAACTTATCGAACTGTTTGAATAGCTGGAAGCCTAATGAGAGTCTCATTCAGGTGCAATGTTGTCTATTCCCTAATCAGTAGTACGTACAGATAGAGCAGATTCCACCAATCCCGAATTTTCAGTTTCGCCAAAGATGTTAGTCATGTTTTGGATGAGAGCAAGTGCGCCAAACGCCAAATCACCGTATAGTCCTCCTCTCCCTATTTTTTTTTCATTAAGAACTAGCCGTATGCGTCAGATATAAATGAATGGACGTTTCAGACAAGGCCAGAAATAACCCTCCAAGGATAACCCCAAATGACAGATCAAAACTTTCATAGTAGCAAATGTCGTTGGTCCAGGACATGGGGGGAGGGGAGCTTGTGGTGGAGTTGGAAGCAACTGTGGAGTCTCACGCTCACGTTGTGGTTGGTGGGGGCGGCTTAGAGTTGGACGCGGGCAGGTATCTCATGCTCCTCAACTGATAGCATGGAGAAATTAGCGTATTGATGATTTCTTGAATCGAAGCAGTGTTGATAAATGACAGAGATGGGTGGCCTACCACGATTGACTTGAGGCGACTGGGACCAGTGAGACCAGTTCATCATCGGACGGCGGTGGGAATGAGGTGGCCGCTTAATTGAGGAGAATTCGTCGTTATCGGCAGTACTGGCGCGATCGTCTTTGGAGATGGGAGTTGGGATACGTAAGCCGCTAGCGTCAGTGAGTTCTTCGTCATGCCCTCGGGCGGTGGCGGACGAGAGTGCCCGCGGCTGTCTAAAGGTGCGGTTTCTGCGAGATCTCCAGAAAAACAACCAGATGAGGCTAATGATAGCGAGAGACAGGACGCCAACAATGAGTCCAATTTCCAGACCAGTAAGTGAAAACTTGGCATCGTCACCTCCCAGGCTAGCCGGGTTGCCTCCCCCGTCAAGTGGCGAGGCACCATCGTAGTGAGGTATGTCAGTAGGGGTCGGTGCCATGGTCACGAGTAGCTTGCGTGATTTTTTAGGTACGTGTCTGCTGTCTAAAGGATTCGAAGAAAGTGGCTAAGATAGGCGGCCCTGCAAGCCTGATGAATTGATTCTCTCTAGTTGGTGAGCTTAAACCGGTATCAAAAACCCGAACCTTTTCTATGATGAGACAACAACATGTACTTCCAGCACAGTTACTCGGTTAGTTGAAGTGGATGGCAAGGTGGACTCGAATTGGTCACTCAAGATGATATGGCAGTAGCAGATAAATAGTGAAATGTGCTGCGCATGAAGTAGAATAAGAGGGGGAGAGAACGCAAGCAGTACCTTATTGTACAGCTCCTGTCTAGCTTATGTGGTAGTAGATTGAGAAGAACTGGTGAGACTTGATGAGACCTGATGGAACCCGATGAGACTTGACGAGAGTTCGTGGGACGGATTCACCTGAGGGTTGTGACTGGGATTCAGGGTGCTCGGGCGGTTGCGTGTATACCCCAAGGCGGACGAGGAGAGGGGAAGAGATGACGGGATGGGCGACAGGGACAATATTGGGCAATAGCAACCAAAAGCAGAGAGGCAGGTGCTCACCTATATGCCTGCCTGGGTAAGTAGGTACCTGCAATACGATCAAGTCCGGATAGATCCATGGAAGGAATGATTCAAAAGAATGGAAGGCATATGATACGACACCCGCCGAGTCGCTTCACCTAGGTACCTCAAGGTGGAAGGAAAGGTGGTAGAAGCAACAGTCAGAGGTGGGTAAGGTGCCGAAGGTATGGTTGCCCCAAATCCCCAGATGTGCATCACGATTGCCTCTTCAGATAAGGTAGGTAGGCTTGGGTACCTCTAGGTTAGCTGGTACCTACCTAGGCTATGTAGTATCCAAGATATTATTCATCTGCTAGAGCCCATTGACTGCTGTTGAGCCACTTGGAAGAAGGTAGCTGAGATGTTCATGTTAACCTGGGATTCGGACATTGCTTCTCCGAGGCAGTGGTATACACATACTAAACCAGGGTACACATACACATGCACATACATACAATGTTGGGTCACCTATGCACCATACCTCATCATCATTCGTATATACCTACTATTCGTTACTGTATTATAGGTATCTATCTTAGTTATGATAAATTCGATCACATTCGTTTTCTCCCCAACATGATTCCAAAGGAGGGGACCTTACAGCTCCTTCATCGTTTTGTCCAGGGCACCAAGGTATTACTATGTTCACCTCACTAAATGCGGTAGATTGCGTCTAAGACACTCTAGAAATTAGATAAGTACCAACTTTCTCCCAGCTTACACGATTTGCCATTTTAGGCAACTTGCCATCAAATGTCTCGGTAGCTATCGATTCGGCCACAGTCCTGATATGATAGAGTCTCTTCCTGATAACCAACCTCAAGACAAGGCGACGAGATTGGCTCACATCAGTAGTAATACGACGGGAAGTGCAACACGAGAACGGCTGTGATCCGCGTCCTCACCGATTCGCAAGATACGCTAATCTAACAGGATCATCCACAGATTGGGTGAGCACCCGGCAATTGTCCTTTGTGCTACTTCGACTCGGTTGAGTCGCACATGTACTAGGTGAACTTGGTCAATGCGCAAGCAAGCGCCGTCTGTGCCAGTACAATTTGGCCTCTATACTCGATCAGTGAATTTCGTACTAGATGAAGTATTCAGACGATCTGCGGCTCGTCTTGATACTATACACTGTGTAACGTCCTCAGTACTTGTGTAGTCTTGGTTTCACGTCTCGGGGCGGACTCGGCCCTTGGTCACCTAGAGTAGCGAGGATGTGGTGCGCCGTGGGAAATACCTACGTAGATGCGTGTATAACAATATGAGAAGGCCGGTCAAAGCCTTGCAATCATTTCTGTTAATTTGATAATATCTTCAGCGGCATTTGTATAGATAGATATTTAGTACTGCTCATTCCGTATTAGGATCATTCCGCATCCCGAAACATCCCACAAAACATCCAACAATCCCGTGAAGCTGAACTAATGAGACAAGAATATTCCTAAATATTTTTCGGGAGTAGTCGTGGAGGGACAATATGCACCAATGAATGGGCTAGGATGCTAGGATAGGGGCTAGGGCGGTAAACTACCCGTGAAAAATAACCTTGATAGTTAAGTGCGGTTATCAATTGGCTACTTGACTCTTGAACAGAGAAGATCACGGATATCACAGGTGAGTGTGAGGGTGTTTGTAGGAAAGATACCGACGGGTATATTCCACCTTAAATCTGGTCCTGGTTACCTACCTAGTAGGTAGGTATATGTACTTACGCTGCCCCCTTTACTCCTATTGGTCCATTTACACACTCTCTATAGGCACCACCCATACCGCTTTATCGCTTGTTTCTACAGCACGTTATACAGGTGACTCAGGAGGCTGCCTACCTCTAGGTACTAAGCTCCTGGCCAGAGACGTGGATGTACCAATCTATCATGATGCCCATTTGACTACTAATTCTAGATAAAGCGTTTTGCCATTGCCAATTCAAAATCTAGTTTTCCTAATTGTCTATGCTTTTACCTACCCATAGCGGACGAAGGTAAGCGCATGTGCATTATTTCGTCGTATCACACGATATGAAAAATTAGATAACGATGTTATGAGGCGCCCGTTGCATGCGAAACCAACAAGCTCATGACACAGAAATGAGCCATGGAATCAACTGGCCAGCGGTGTTCTTGTGCCTCCTCAATTTGTGACACTAGAGAGACCTACTTCCAAGAAATACGAGTTATTAATGCTTTCCTGACGACAACCACAATGACCACTATCAATATTATAACCACGGCAAGTATAAATTCATGACAAGGCGGCGACAACCCAAAAGTTTGGCGGCTGACCTTCTTGTGATTAGTTCCCTCAGCAGAGGGGATGGGCTGGTCTTGACTTCCATGTTCTTGCTCATCTTTTACTGCCTGGTTTTCAGCTGCCCTTCGGCCACCAAACCCTTAATCCAACACCCATTTCGATAAAAGCAACATTCTCTACCCCTTTACCTTAGACATTAGTCCTCGGATGTTGACCTGACGAAGTATAGTTGTTCAAACATTCATACGAGGAATTCGGCGTTCCTGATCACAGATATTCTAAATACCAGTTATTACGGTTCAGTACGTACTGTCAATATGGATTTCACATGTCATTCGATTTACCACTGACTGAAAACTCTTCTCAGCCTACCATGAAAAAAAAGACTCCTTCGTCTTGTGGGTCCGGACCGAGCCCCCAGACTCCTCGACCCCCTCGGTTCACAACGGACCCTCAGGCCTCTCAGCTCGCCAACTTCTCTAACAGGAGAAATGTGTTGTTCGCCATCGAGTTTACCGTGCAGTTACCAAATAGCCCTACCTTTAAGTGTCACACACTAGGGTGGAGAACTAAGATTTCCCCTATTCAACAAGCTCTAAAACAGGTTGTCGCTTCAAACTGGGAGATAAAGGGCAAGGCAGTGAACGATTTTAAGACATGGGCCATCACAGAAAATCGTACAAGCGATAGTAAGTCAATTATATTTAAATTCTCTTTCTATTGCAGGATATTGTTTTCTCTTCGCTGACGTCTCTCGTTGCGTTGATTAGGTCGGTTCGATATTTCTTCTCCTAAACTGGCTTTTCATGACCGCGATTGGATTTCCAAATTCCATGACGTTTACCGCACACTGGAGAGAACGGGCTGTCAAATATCACAGAATTAGGGGAACAAGATATATATCACAGCCGAGGATACATTGACTTTGAGAGATAAAAAGTCTATCGCGAAGGCCGTCGTACAGCATAATCAAGGTTTCAACGTGGTTGCTTCAGAACTCCAGAGCGGAAAGAATGTTCCACTTGCCCTGGCCGAGTTATTCGAACCATATGGGATGGTAAATAGCAACCTTCAGCTGTCTCAAACGCCTGCTGAACTTGCGCGAGTGATGAATATGTCCGGCCCGGATAGCTATGAGCGAATTTGGGACTTCCGGCCGCTCGCAACCCCCGTTGAATTATTTCGGGAAGGGGATTATTATGTGGAACATTTTTTTACGGACATGTGTAGGTTACATGTCGTTAGGATCCACCCAGCACAAGAGCAGAACTCAGTCTCGCATTTACCAGCCCTTTGAACCCAGAACCCCCTAACCTTAGTTCCTGATCCACCTAGGGACACTTTGTCTTTGGACTACATGTCGATGGAAAATCACTAACAATCTCTCGAATAGTGCAGTATAACCTCTTAACTGACTGCCGGTATCTACGAAAAGTGATGGCACAGATAAACATAGCGTGCTTGTTCGTGAGCGGGATCATTAACTACAAAAAAAGCCACGGGGGAAGGGACAGGCATCTTACTCCCAAGAGAGCGGCGGGTAATCTTATAGAGTTTGTGCTCGAGCAAGACAGAATATTATACGTATTAACCCAATCCCAACGAGGAGTACTCGAAATGCTAGTTGCTGGTATAAAAGAAGAATCGGAACCGACGAGCTGAACGAGATAAGGGGGAGCACTAGGCAACGGGGAACAGTATGCAGAAAGGCGGCATTCAGTGATAATTTCGCTCTCTGGTTACAAAAGCGTTTACAGCATTGGCTTATAGCGTATCTATTGAATTTGAGTTCTTAGACCTACAGAAGTTATAACGATCGAATAAGGAGCGCAGAGAGTACGGATGAAGTCAGGGCGCGTATGAATCGTAGCATTGAGAGGAGTAACGCTAGGTGAATCAAGCTTAACTATTACTACGCTACCATTTGATTAGCTTTACTACTATTACTGCTACTGTTGCACCGACGGGTAGACCGGTGTTATAGAAGAGATGGTGATAATTGACATTCGGGCGATATGAGGGGTAATAGGGGGGCACTGCCTAGGTACAGTTATGCTTCGCATATTGCAATCTTGAAAATGAAATAGACAATTTCCTTCTATCTAGCATAAGGTGCCTGGCGACAATACCTGATAGCACGGTTTACATACCGGAAAGTGTAACTTAGACGTTCATCTTGTTACCCTGCGGTGGCATCTAATAACTCCACCACAATTAACACATTTCCCCCTCCCGCCAGACAACTCGAGCTCACACATATCAGTAGCCTCGCTGCTAGCTTTGAAGCAACTCTTTTTCAAGTCTTTCTCTGTCACCATCATTCAGGGACCCAAGCAGCACTTGCAAGTGTTCAAAGCCCTCATCACCGTCCTCGATCTCGCCGGGCGGAGGACCGAACTGCTCACGAAGTTGCTTTTTCGCGTCTTCTAGGCCGAAACGCTCGAAGAAGGCGCTGACGACGCGGTAGCCGCTTTCGAGCGCGCCCACAATCCACGCATGGTGCGCGCTCATGGCCTCGCCGGCGAAGTGCAGCAAGCCACCGCCGGCCGGGCGCGTGAGGTATGGGTAGAGGGTGCTGAAGTCGGCGGGGCCGAAGGCTGCAAACGCGCCCATAGTGTTCGGATCTTGATGCCAGTTCCACGCGTGGTGCTCCATATACAGCGATGCAATGGTGCCGTACTCAATGCCGTGCAGGCGCGCCAGCCCGCGGAGTACCAGCTCCCGTAGCTCATCCTCGCCATCAGGCGAGTCCGGACGTATGAGCGAGCCGATACGCAGCGCGTCTTGCTCCCAGCAGTACCTGCAGAGCAGCACCGCCGGCGCCTGCTTGTCGTCTGAGAGGTTGTAAGACGGGTATACGCATACGCGGATCAGCTCGTCCGTCGATGCCACGCCCCCCTGGGAGATACCGCAGTCCGTGATCCACCATGGCCGCGAGAACTTGATGGCTATCTTGGTCGACGGCCCATATGTCAGAGCTCGGATCGCGCACTTCTGCCCCCAGTTGAGCTGCGCCTCGGTGAGGTCCATCTTCTGCAGGCAGCCCAATGTCGTTGTGCAGAAGACCGTGTCGTATTCACCGCCGAACTCGTCGCCTTCAACGAAGATCTTGTCGTGCTTGTCATTCGGGCCCGTCGGGGCCCTAATACGAGTTACCTTATGATTCGTCCGAGGCTTTGTCTGAAGTAGCGCCGACACCTGTCTAGTTAAAGTTTCTGTGCCGCCTTCGATGCATACCCAGTCATCGGCGGCAAAATCGATTGACTCGATAACGTACTCACTGAACGAACTGTTGAAGGACGTGCTAGAACTAAACGTTGTTAGCGTTTGGCAATGAAACAAAATGTGTTGCGGAGAAGTGGATATATACCGTTAATTCCAGCATGGAATTAACGGCGTCGTTTTTTCCGTGACAAAATGTGTTAATACATACCCAGCGAACGTCTCGAGGTATTCGATGCCGCGATAGTCATTGTAAATACTGTATTTGATAAGCGACTTTGCGTTTTCCCCTGCGACAAGATAGCCTACGTTTTCTGGCTCAGGTACTCTCTGATACTATAGTTATCGACCTCCATGAGCTTTTTGAATCCCTGGACAGGATTTTCATTTAGAGCGTCAACGTATTCCTGGATAATTTCCGCCATTATCTCTGCAGGATTTCGTTGTGCGTATCTAATTCCATCCGGTTTAGTTGAATGTTACCAACTCCAATAAATAAATGAAGAAAATGCTGGAGAGCGTACGGGTCAGGCACCCCTTCGACCTGGAACGGATTGGCGGTCCAGTCCGGATCGCTAGCAGCCTTAATAACGCGCACGTTATTGAAAAGCATAGGGCACTTCACGGTATTATTCTCGTAATAGTAAGGGATTGGCTCAATGCTGGCTCTCTTGAAGAGATCAAACGTCCTGGAATGTATTGGTCAGTTAGGGAGTTCTGTGATGGAGCAAAAACATCCGGCCTTACCTGTCCATTACTGGAATACATGGGAACCTCATAGCGCCTACATCATAGTAGTCATGAAGGGTGTCGCTAAACTGATGCGTCCGACACCTTCCACCAATGCGGTCTGAAGCCTCGAAAAAGTCAAACGAAACTTCAGGAATGTCGAGTGTCTCCAAAATCAATGCGATATACAGACCAGCTATACCAGCACCAATAATGCAGACTTTGTAGTCTCGATCTTCTTCGCCGGACCGGGGCACCGACCTAACTGGAAAACGTGGCGGGAGATTGTCCCGGTCCCAGGTGGTTTTCCCAGGAAAGGGGAAAGGAGTAACACGTGGGAAGTTCTGCAGGATGTTGATTTCCTTAGCTAACAGGTCGCGCGTACATAGGCGCGCCCATTGTGCTCTGTAAGATATTTTTTGAGTCGTCTCTTGATGTGGGAGTGATTGGGGGCGGTTGAAGAGAGGGGTTGTTTGTACAGAAGCCATCGCTAATGGCATGATTCGAAGATGTCTAGTAGCTAGTGGAAGGTGAACAAACCGGGAGATAGGGTATTGTTGGAGACCCTATGATGAATGTTCCCCGTCAACGTGACCTTAATATAGTCTTCTCCATGTTAGCATGTCAAGTTTCTCCTAGCTTATCGAAACTCCAAGACGAGCGGTGAGTTCACAACGAATACCGACCAAAACGCTAGAAGCGCATTGATGCCCAATCGGTCAATCAATGAGAGCCTACGAAGATCAAATGTATGCACTTCCGCCGCCCTAACATCTGGTTTACGTCAGACTCTCCGGATGCTATGCAACCGGCACAGCCACAATGCTACCGGAAAGGAGGAACGTCGTCAAGTCGGACGCTTGACCGCCTTGCGGCCACGCATATAGTTTGCAACCATAACAAATACTCAACTCGTGATAGTTCATTCCGCCCGCGTTTTCGACTTTCGCTCACCCAAACCTGAGTTTCATGACTATATTATCTGACAGCTCAACTACTAAGTTTGCGCCACGCATGTTTCAATTGTGCTACCCATAGTCAGCTGGTAAGAGTAATGATATGAAAAGAAATACATATTGATTGGTAAACGCCATACCGCCCACATGATTATCAGCTTGCATCATGTTTCCAGCAACCTTTGCCACCACCTCGTCATCTCCTCTTTCTAGCTGGTTGCCGTTGCTAGCCTGCTTCTGTTGCCATATATTAGCTGTCTGATTGGATATAATAGTTGCCCCTCTTCGCAATGAAACGTCGGTGAAGCTCATCTGCTTCCCTTTCGTTTACCGAGTGCCGAATTGGCCCTTAATGTACGTTGTCTCCTTATAGCCCTAAACGAGCTGAACATTTTCTGCATGCATCATCGGAATCGGCTTTTTTCCATATGACCACGGCTCCCACCCCCATCCCAACCGCTGCACCCCAAATCTAGTCCATTATTAGTATGGCTATCCTAAAATGAAACGTTACACACTCGAATCACTTGTGATATCTTCGGTCGCTGACTCAGAAGCATACTAAATATCAAAAATGCGCCTATTGTCGAAGAATGGTTAGTGCTACCTTTGATATATTGTGGAAGTGGGCAGCTAATTCTTTTCATCAGAAGGAGATGGTAGAAAGCTCTGAAGGTACCAGAATAATCAACATACCCTCGGGAACTCCTAATGCACAGATCTCCGTCTCGACTATTCAATAGAATTATCGTTCTAACTTCGAAAGGAGCCGCTAGAGTGGTACCGCATGTATGCAGAGATAGCTCCCGAGAGGTAATGATTACGCCTCCACGAGCATAAGAGTCTAGATAAGGGTATCATAAGAAAAGAAAACGTACTGATTGCGGGGATTCTAAATAACTACATAGGAGATGGTGAGGTTTGCCTAGCGAATTCTCGAGGATAAAGAATTCACAGGGGCAACAAGTAGAGTAGGGTAGATCTCCTGGAACTTTGAGGTAGTCGGACTAATTCGTAAGTAACACTCGCTTCTTCTAAGCTAAGGAAAGGAAATATGCCTAGAAATATATACACTTTTATAACTTGCTGTAACTTTACGCAAATTACCAACGAAGATACGATTTTAGTGCTTTATTATTATTCTAACTTGTAATCTTCTGTTCTCTAATGCAATCCTCCCGTCTCAAACCTCCTTTATAATTGAAAATCCCACGACCAGGGTTGGCAAATTAGTAAGTAGTATTGTTACTACACGGTAGTATTACTAGGGTAGTATTAGTAACAGTATTTACTACTACTACTTACTACTGTAGTATTACTACTATTACTACTATAGTATTTAAATTTTTTTTATTTTTTTTAATAAATTATATAATAAAAAAAAGGAAAAATAAATAAATAAATATTTAATAAATTTTTATAAAATTTTATGCTTATAAATAAAGAATTAAATATAAAATAATAAAATATAATTACGTTTTTATTATTAATTAATAAAACTGTTTTAAAATAAATTAAAACTTAACTTTAAATATAAATATATTATAATCTTTTAGCTTTAAACTTTTATTTTTATTATTATTATATTTACATTTATTTTTTTTTAAAAAAACATTTTTTTGTTATTATTATTATTATTGTTATTATTATTATTGTTATTATTATTATTATTATTATTATTATTTAACGTACAATATAAGCTACTGAAACACTTTTTTAATTTTTATATATATATTTTTAAAATATTAATTATTTAACAACTAATAATGCTGCTATTATATAAAAAAAAAGATATAAAGCTTGCGTTATAAGCTATATAATATAACTTAAAATTATTTATTTAGCGTGCTGCAACTATATATAATATTTTTTATATAATATTTTATGCGCAACAGCAAAATTGTTTAGCAAAAACAATTATATTAAGCGCTAAACAAAAATTAATAAAATTTAAAAAGCAAATTATTATATAATATATAATAAATTTAGTTTTGCAATCGTTTTTGTTTTAGTTAAATAGTGTTAAAAATATAGTTAATTTTTTTTTGTGCACATAACGCAACTGCAGTTAACATTAATTAAGCTTTAAATTTTATATAATAACAACTTATTTTTTATATGCGTTTTAATTAAAAAATTAATTATTAGCAAGTTTTTTATAAAAATTTTAACGTATATTAAAAATAGTTTAAGCTTATATAACTTATAATAACAAAATTTAAAATTATTAAAAAAAATATTTATAACTTTAATAAAACTAGTTTTATAATAAGCAAAACATTGTTTAAAATAGTTGTTATAACTTTTAATTAGCGCAAATAATTAAAGCTATATATTAAAATAATTAAAAATAATTGTTTGTTATTTAAAATATTAAATTATATAATTATATAGTTTTGCTATATATTATTTTAATAAAAAAAAATTATTTTTTATTATAATATAAAAATAGCAAATTATTGTTTAATTAAATTATTATAATAATAAATAAACAAAGTTTTAATTATATTTAATATTTTAATAAACATATTGCGTGTTATATAAAAAGTATTTACTGCTTATTAATTTTTAACAGTTATAAAAGCTATTATTTTATTAAATTTAAATTATACACTAAAAATTATAATATTTTTACTTTTTATATGCTTTTTTATTTGTTATATTATTTTTAGGTTTTTAATATTAATTGTTTTAGCTTATTAAAACGTATATATATAAAAAAAATTAACAAATTAATATAAATATATATTATGCATATTAAAAAAAATTTTTTTTTTGCAGCGTTTTATTAAGCGTATAAAGCATTTATAATTAAATTAAACATTTAAAAAAGTTTTTAAAACATTAAATTAGTTTTATATAATTTAAATTATATAATTTTATAGCTTAAAATAAAATTATTAATTAAAACATTGTTTAAATAATTATTATTAGCTAAAAAACATTTATTTTTTTAAAAATTATAAACTTTATACAATATTAAAAATATATAATTTTAAGCTAATTATATTAAAAAAAAAGTTATATAATATTAAAATAGTTTACTAAAAACTATTTTAAAAGCTGTTAACTAAGTTATAAAAAATATAATATTATTTATATATAAAGTTTAATTATTAAAAAAAAAAAACATAGTATTTTAAATAGCAAACTATAAACTTAGCTAACGTTGCTATATAAAAAACAAACGTATTTAAAATAAAAAATTATTTATTATACAGCAAAAACAAAATTTTTAAACTAAACAAGCTATTAAAACGCAGATTTTAAATAAAATATATATAAGTAATTATTATATAAAAGCTAGTGCAGCATGTATATAAAAATGTAAAACATATAGCAAGCTTAAATATAACGCGCAAACTTATTAAAATGTTATAAAAACATTTAGCAATAATATATTTAATTAAATTATTTAACTTATATATATAAAAGTATAAAAAAATGTTTTAATAGCTTGTATGTTTTAATAGCTTATGTTATACGTTATATAATAATAATAAATTTTTTGTTTTATTATAAAAGCAATTTTACAAACCTTTTTTTAAATAAAATAATTTATAAAAATTCGAAAATTTAATATTTTTAAAAAAGGTTTATATTGTTAAAAAGCGCTGTTTTTTTCTTTTTAAACTTATATAATTTATTTAAAAACTAATAATATTATATATAAGTTAATAACGTATTACAAGTTAATAACACACTTTTTAGCACTTTTTATGCGTTAATTTAAATAATTTAACTATAATATATACAAATTAATTAAATTAATTATAATTTTTTTTATTAAATGTTTTTATTTTTATTTAACAAGTTTATATATTATGTTTAAACTTATTATAAATGTTATAACATTATTAACTTATTTATATTTTTTTTGTTAAACAATTATTTTATTGTTTTTAAATTTTAATAAAATTTAAACGTTAATTATAATAAAAAGTTTTTTATTTTATAGTTGTTTGTTTTTAGTTTTATAACGCTTGCTTAAAATATAGTTAGTTTTACAAAACTTTTTGTTTTTTTGCTGCAAAAAAATATTTTTATATATTAACTTTTGTATAACTTTTGCAATTAAGTTAATAAAATTTTTAATTTTAGTTTTAATAAAAGTTAATTGTTGTTTAATTTTTAATATAATAATAAACATTTTTAAATTTTAAAATTAAAATAATAATTTAAAGTTTAAAAAAAATGTTTTATTTGTTTTTTAAATATTTAATATAAATATAACTTTATTTATATTTAAAAATATAATTTTAGCTACTTTAAAACTTAATTAAATGTTTTGTTTAATAAATATATATATAAATATATATGCAAAGCTTATAAAAAAGTTTTGCGTTTTAATATAAATTTAATAATGCTATATTAAACTTTTAATATGTTTATTATAATGTTGTTTTAAAACATTAAAAAAAACTAAATTAAAAAGCTAAAGCTTATATAACAAATAAGTAAACATATAAAGCGTAATAATATTATTAAACTAGCAATATTTTTTAAATTATATTAAATAATAGTTTTTATAACTATTTAAAATTAAAAAGTAATAACTATTTTTAAATTAGTTTTAAATATAATTATTAAAATGTTTTGTTTAGTTAACGTTTATATTATTATTAGTTTAACTATTATTTAAAAAGTTTACAACTTAATTTAGCAATAAAATAAATTTTATTTAAAAAAAAAATATATAATAATATTATTTAACTTTAAAAATTAATAGCTTAATTTATAATAACTTATTTTTTATTTTTAAGCTTAGCTTATTAAAAATGTTTACGTTTTTTAAAACTTATAATAACTATTTTAATAATTATTTTATTTATTAAAAACTTTGTTTTATTAAAGTTATAAATATTTTTAATTTATATATTATATTTATTAATTATATGTTTTATAAAGCTAAACTATTTATAATAACTTGCAAAATTTTTATTAAAAGCTTATTAATAATTAATTTAGTAGTTATAATATGTTTAAAAGTTAAATTGTTATTATATAAAGTTTAAAGCTTAATTAGCGCTAACTTTTAATATATTATTTTTGTATTAAAAAATATTAGCTATTTTTTAAACATAATAAAACTAAAACAAAAACGCTTATATATTTAGCTTAAAAATATGTTTAGCAATAATTTTTTTTTTTAAATATTATTAAATTTTGTTTTATAATGTTTATAATATAATAAAGTATATTATTATTAATTTTTTGCTTTAATATATAGTTAAAAACGTTATAAATATAAGCAAGCTTGCAAAAAAAAAGTTTAAAGCTACATTTTTTAGCTTAAATTGTTAGCTATAAATTAGTTTTTTTAGATTTTTAAACTATTATATTATTATAAAATAATATATAAGTAAAATAAAAAAATAAAAAGTTGGTAAAAAATGCGTTACTAATTTATAGTGCGTTATTAACTTGTATATAACGTTATTTTTTTAATAAAATCTTTATTTATAAAAATTTAATAAAAAAATTTATATAACGCATTTTATAAGCTAGTTTTACACTTTTTTTAGCATATCTTGTAAGCTAATTTATATGCAAAAGTATTTACTTTACTTTATTATAACTTTGCAAAAAAAGGTTGTATAAAAATAAATTTAGTATTATTAGATTTATAATTAAATAAAGAATTTAAAAATATTTTTTTTAATTTTTTAACTATTTTATTTAAAGCGTTATTAAAAACTACGCTAAAATAATTCCTGCAAATTTGTTTTCTAAAGCTATACGCCTAAATAAAATAGCTAAAAAATAAAAGAAAATACTATTAAATTTACTATTTTATTACAAATCTAATAGTACTAATTATTTTGTTGTACAATGTTTTTTTACGAAGTTATAATAAGAGGAGTAAATATTTTTGCAAATAAATTGGCTTATAAAGTACGCTAAAAAAATGCAAAACTTGCTTGTGTGTAAAACTAGCTTATAAAATATGTTACATTGTTTTTAACTATAAATTATAAATTAAATATTATATATTTTTTTAAAAAAATATATTGATAAAAAACTTCTTTTTTTTTCTTTTGTTTACTTATATAATTTGTTTAAAACCTTTTTTTTTTTTTTTTTTTTTTTTTTTTTTTTTTTTTTTTTTTTGGGTTTTTTTTTTTTTTTTTTTTTTTTTTTTTTTTTTTTTTTTTTTTTTTTGTTTTTTGTTTTTTTTGTTTTTTTTGTTTTTTTTTTTTTTTTAGCTGCCGCCC